>CAKAKR010062558.1:29984-54646 GCA_916700685.1 Adelosebastes latens
GTAACTCAAGTATTCCTTGTCTAATATGACAATTTCACACAAATGTCTAACAGGATAAAATGATGACAGAGATGGATGTTCTGTAAATTGCAACTGTAAACTGCAACTTGACTGGTTGGCCGAGGCATACAACCACAAGGCGGTAATTCTAGTTTGACCTAAAACAGGGTAACTGGCTAAAAAAAACCTACATTTCATGATGAGAAGTACTTTGCTTAAAAGCTATGACATGCCATAGTTTGTTTCTATATTTAATGCACATTAACCCGAACCAAAAGTTTGAATAAGGATGTGTATAGTCCTACTGTATGACAATGTGCTGTTACTGAATCTTGCAAGCATCTGCTGTTGGTTATATATTATTCTGTGGGTCAGTGCATAGTTGTTCAGACTCTATACTGTATATCGCACATAGTGGACATACAAGAGTGTTTATGGTGGAATTTGATTGATTGTTTGATTGAAATTGAATAAAAAGCTTGAAAGATCACTGGGTAGAAAAGACAGAAAGAAAACCTTAGGACTAGTAGTACTGTACTTGAAAGGTATTCATATATTCCTCATATTTAATATGCATTAACCTAAGCCAAAAGACTGAATAATAAAAATGT
Source organism: Adelosebastes latens (assembly GCA_916700685.1). NCBI lineage: Eukaryota > Metazoa > Chordata > Actinopteri > Perciformes > Sebastidae > Adelosebastes > Adelosebastes latens. Next base: position 30,596 of record CAKAKR010062558.1, read on the forward strand.
ATATAAGTACTTCAGACGCAAACGTCTGCTTTCGGTTTGGAATAATGTGTGTTTGACATAAAGTAGGGTTGTGCTGGAAGCTGCTTTACACATGACGTGATCCTTGAACAAACATTTCTGATTGACTGATCAAAGTGAGGCACTAATTAGTTTGCGTACAGTGAATGTGTGTGTGCGTGTGTGTGTGTGTGTGTGAATGTGGTGCAGATATCGTGAAATCATCACACTGTACAGATCAGCTTCCACAAACCTCCCACTCTCGTTGCCCCTGGATACATTTTCACTTTGCAGAGCGAGTAGACAAGCCATCCCCTTCTGGGGCTCTTGTGCCGTTTCTAGGGCAACCGCTGAATGACTGCTGCCTGGCGGTGAGTCAAATGCAGCCATGGCGCTCACCCCATTGAGCCTGCCTGAATAGATGCCCGTTTTTCTCATAACACCCCTTTCCGTCTCCATCTGCCAGCCTCGTATAGTCGGCCAGCACTCAACCGTACAGATAACTTCTGTGATTGTAAAACTAGCGTATACTAATTTTGGCTCTTTCTCTGCTGTTTTTTTTGCTCATAGGGGAGAGGGCTGATTATGGAACAACAAGGTAAGATGTCCAGTGACAAGAGGGTGAATAAAGTAGGCGATGGTGTGTAAAATCCTTCCTGTGTCCCTGGATGTGGCACGAATGAGATCACAGTGTGGGAATATGAATGTAGTTGAACAAAGGGTTTGATCCTAATCAGAGAAGGCGGTGCTCTGAGTTGATCCACATGGTTTTAATCCATAAAAATATGTTAAGAATAAGAAATGAAATGCCACGCAGATGGATAATGTCCTGCTGTTGTTTCTATTTATTAACAATTCAGCGAGTGCAAAATGAACCAATATTGACAAGCCAAGCTCATGACTAATAGAATACCAGTGTTTGGCTTTTACCTATTTAAAACTATAGTACATTCTGGTAAATGCAATCAAATCTTTATTGAATTTTCTAGCTATTATCCTTGACTTTGATAAAGTTTGCTGCAGCAGTTCAGTCTAAGTGTTAATTTAGAGGAATAGTTTGACATTTGGGGAAGAATGCTTCTTCGCTTTTTTTGCCAAGAGTTAGTTTAGAAGATCAATAGAGTGCTCCAGGGATGATGTATTTTTGTAGGCCAACCAGGAAGCTAGCATCGCCCTGGTTCCCTCGACAACAAGCCTATGGGATGTTTCCATTGGATTTTGGATTATTGCAGAAAATAAATACACGTTAATGATGCCGACGCGTTTTGTTCCGTAAGATAATCTCCACAAACAAACACCACTGTTTGGCGTGATGCTACTTGTTAGCAACCGCCTTTTTTAAAACATGTAAACGCTTCAAAATTCAAGAGCGGGATATTTACTGACGTATTTTATGTCGTAGTACAAAACATTAAAATCTCTTAAGCTCTTAACCACAGACCTCAGACCAGATCGAAAAACCCATTGACCTCCAGACGAGGGAACCGAATGTGCTAAAATGCTAACTCCTTCCTGGGTTTGAGGACTCATTCCTGCAGCACTCTATAGGCCTACCGCTCTCTTCCACGTCATTGTTTCACCTTTTGTACGGATGAAACAAACGAGCCAGGCTAGCTGTTTCCAGTCTTTGTGCTAAGCTAACCGATTTATGGCTGTAGCTTCATATTTACCATACAGACATGAGAGTGGTATTTCAGTATTGTGTTTTTGGAGGTAAATACATGGCAACAACATTTTAGAAAAAAAAAATGTATTTTGATGTGTACACCAACTGCATTATAATTCATATTGACCCTGTACCAACCGTACACCCCCCCCACCATCTCCCCAGGCCCCCCACTCTTCCCCCTAAACCCCAGAGAATGCGGAAGTCTAGACCTCGCTCCATTTTTAACCGTAAGCTGTTTAACGGCAATATGGAGGCCTTCATTCAGGTATTAGCCCATCTGTGCTCTTTGTCTCTCCATGAGCTCAGCTGTCTCGCTAGCGGTCCTTCGGGGTTCTCTTGCCTTTGACCACTCTTTTACCCAAATGTTGGCTCACTCATGCACTGACTTTCCTCTTGCTCACTGCCTTGTGTTCACAGTCTTGTAATTTAGGAAAAGACAGGGTGAGGTGAATACCAATCAAACTAATTCTGGAGATGGTTTGATTTCATAAGCGCTGCACCGGTGCTGGGTCTGCTCTCAACATCATTTCGCCTGTGATCCCCCAGACTACAGACACTGAATTAATTTGGCTTCATGTCAGTTGGCAATGCACCAGCCATGTCAGGCTATATGCAAATAAACACATGGCCACATCCACTCTAATGTGCAATCAAACAGGGGCAGGCGAACTACAGCATTGGAGCAGTACAGCTAAAATGATCAGTCGATTGGCAGGAAAAAAAAGCAATTGGGTGTTTTGAAGTGGGGTTGTAAAAGATACTTATCGATTGTAGGTGTATTACTTTCAGTAGATGACGGTCGGCGTGCCCCCAGCTTGGAGAAACAGACAGAAAAACCTATTTTAGCCACCTAAAAGAAAGGCCCAACTAAAAAAGATTGATTTCCGTTCAAGTGTACGCTATATTTAGAATACTTCACCCGTTTTATCTTACCGTCAGACAGCCCTAGCCTTCTCCCTTCCGACGGGGAACTGAACTGAAAGTGAAACTTATCTATGCTCTCTCTCCAAAGCCAGCAGGCTCAGATGACAAAAACAGTATAGATACATTTCACTTTCAGTTCAGTTCGCTGTCAGAAAACATTCTAAATATAGCGTACACTTAAATGGATATTGATTTTTTTAGGTTTTCTTCTCGGCGGCTAAAATACGTTTTCCCGCCGTCCACAGCACTGTATTGCTTTGCTTCAGTGTCGGTGCTCCTGTCTGTTTCTCAAAGCTGGGTGCATACAATCCCACCTCAAAACACCCCAAATATCGCTTTAAAGTCATTTTTTAAGCATAAATTACAAATGTTCCCTCATTCCAGGTTCTAACTTTTTAAAGATTTTCTACTTTTATTTGTCTCATATGATAATAAACTGAATATCTTTAGCTTTTACAGTTTGATGATGACACCTTTAGCTTTAGGAGATTGTGATGGAAATCTGTCACTATATTCTGACATCTTACAGAACAAATTATTCAATCAATTAATGGAGAAACTAATGGGCAAATTAATGGATAATGAACAGTAATTGGTTAGTTGCAGCCCTAGAAAAATGCATGTAGCTTTCACCCCCATCCTCTCGGGTAGCACCCTCCCTCCCACACACTCCCCCTGCCGAGCCATGTCCTCGTGTTTCACACCCCACAAGGCACTGATGCTTTGGCTATTCTCTGAGGCCAAGCCTCCTCTCTTTCTCTCTCTCTCTGTACGGTCTGTCTCTCTCACTAACCTGTTGTGGTTTCTTGTTGCCTCTCTTCCTCTGTCTCCGTGCCTTTCTGCTCTCTGCCCAGGGGAAGACGGAATGTCCGTGCCAGGAGTCAGGTACTCGGTCTTACAGCAGGGCGGGATAATCGCACTGTGTTCACTATACTAACCTACATTTCTGTGCCTCTGTGCTGTTGGCATTCCTGTGAAAATACTGTAGTAATAGTAACATATGGTGGTGCAAACACTAACACAATTTTGTTCTATACGCTTAAACATCAGTTACTTTGAAAAACATTAAAGGTCCCATATCGTGCTCATTTCCAGGTTCATAGTTGTACTTTGTGTTTCTACTAGAACATGTTTACATGTTGTAATGTTCAAAAATACCTTTATTTTCCTCATACCGTCTGTCTGAATATACCTATATTTACCATCTGTCTGAAACGCTCCGTTTTAATGCATTTCAACAGAACTGCAACAGAATTGTGTTGCTTGGCAACAGTTTGAGTTCATTGGTGCCTTCAAATTAAACTCGTGAGCTTGTGTTTACAACATGGGAAGCCGTGTACATGATATCCTTGGCGTTCAAGTGGTTAAGTCGTGAGACCACCGCTGCTAAGCAACGGCAATATTAACGTTACTGTTGGCGTCTAGAAGCCACAGAGGCTAACAGTTTAGCAAGTTAGCAAGTGGGAAACATAATGCAGGAAATGCAAAGGCATAATGACAGAGGAGAAAGATGAGGCCGTTGGAAATATCAACATTTTTCTCAGACATATTATAAAAGTACGATGAAAAACAATATACGACTAAAACTACAATATATTACCTTATTATGTACCGAAACATGAACTTCCATTTTTGACAACGTCAACAAACACGTCACAGCTTTCAGAAACTTTCCACTTACGAGGTTGTGAATACCACACACCACAACATGACCCCATTTGAAGGCACCACATGTTTACTTCCTGTGAGCTTATATCATTCACATACGCTGCAACCGTAAATAAACTGGGACACATTTACAATTTTTACTTTTAAAACTGTGTAATGGTAAATATATATTATACATTTGTGACATCACAAAATTACAGAAATCCTGACAGCTTCTTTTAAGGTACAGTTTCTGAATAGGGGCTGTGTGTATTTCTCCATGGATCGAGTGTTTCGATAATTTCACAGTATTTATGCAGCACTTAAACCTACTTATAATATAAGGACATGAAAATCTAACTTTGTACAATATGGGACCTTTAAATGATTTACAATGTTCTCTCAACTTTGTGAAGTTAATTCATTTGAGGGGCTGCCTCTATAAGCTTCTGATGATAACACCCTGCTGGCATGACTTTTATTCTCTATTATTTATTATTTTCTGATCATGTGTTTCCAATAATAGTAATAATAATCATTTCAATCTGCCTGGTAGGACTCAGGGCAGCCTATACCAGTGGTGGTTGAGAGCTGCGTTCGATACATCAATCTGTATGGTAGGTTCCTATTTTATGTTCAGTTGTCTTTCCACAAAATGACAAAACATGTGCTTTCACATACTCTGATTCTCCCTCTTTATATATATGCTAACATTTGGTTATGAAAACGATTAACTTCAGCAGTTGTGTCAGGAAATCATACAGCAAATGTATAAAACAAAGCAATACTATCTATCGATTAGTGAGAAATATTCAAAGCTTCACGGTGCAGCGCTGCAGGCTGACATGTTCTTCTGTCTGTCTCCATCTCCCCCATTTCAGTGCCGCTGCCACACTACTGTACACACACACGCACCTCTACACATAACAAACAGCGATATCCATCAGAGAATAACTAATAATAGTTAAAGTTGAATATGAATAATTAATAATGTTGTGGGATTGTTCTTTTATTTCATGGGCTATTTTGGGATTTCTAGATTATTATTACATACCTGTGTATTAAAAAAAAACCCTGAAGCATTCAATTACTGATTTGAAGGTTGGTTACCACGGCAACCGTCGAAACTTCAAAGCATTCGGGACAGACCTATAAAAATGTATTGAACAAAGCGATACTATCTATTAATCATATTTTCAATAGGAATGTCCTAGACTGAAAAAGAAGTCTTGAGTCTACCACAGAAACCTTTCCAGGAACCAACAAAAAGTCCATACCCCGAGGGTAGTAATTTCTAATAGCCCAGGAACTATTGTGGCAGAGTTTGCAGTGCTGACATCTCTGATTCAAACGGCTGCACAGCTTCTTTCACACAATAACAAAGCACTGGATGCCCCTTGTCTCAATATTAGGACGAAGGGTGGACAGGGTGGTGTTGTTTTGTATTGATTTATGAAATGTTTCAAAAGCCGCCATCCCTTTTTACAGACTGTTACAGACTCATTTACTTAAACTTTCATGGTTCTTCAGATGCAATAGAAACACAAACATGAAAACACCAAAGGGGACGTATAGTTCCTGTGGCTCCATAGTTCTATTGTTCTAACTAGTTCTAACTATTTGGTTTTTGACTAATCAATTTGTTGAATTAGCTGACAAAATCAGTCAAGTCTTGTTCCTTTGCAGCAGAATACAGTCATACTAAGGGATCTCATAAAATCAAGTGTTTATTACTGTTTGTGAATATTATAGTGAAGACAGACTTGTTATTATCATTTCATCCAGTACTGACTAAAACCAATACTGAGTTTACCATAAAAGAACCAGAAAAAAACAACAAATTCACTAAAAATGACCTTGATGACCAGTTTCCTATAAATCTTCTCGCAGGGCTCAGCCTTGATCTCATGACACAGTCTCTCATTTATTAGATGCTGCTGCACTCTGCTCTGGTCTTTCATATCCGTTCTCACACCATTTTTGTCACATGCATTTGGTACATCCCCAAACTCACAATGTAGCTTAAACTAACATTTCTGGTTGGGTTTTGTCTATTTGTATAAATGAGTTTGTTTATGTGCTTTAACCTTCAGGCTTTAAGTGCACATACTGTGAGGACTGGTTACTATTCCTAAACTTTAAATTTGAAAAGAAATGAAATGAAAGGACATGTGTACATTGAACACTAACTGGTCTGTCTGTCTGTCCACAGGTCTTCAGCAGCAAGGTATATTTCGAGTTCCAGGCTCCCAGGTCGAAGTCAACGATATTAAAAATGCATTTGAAAGAGGTTAGTCCCAGTGCGCTTGGCCATCTTCTCTTGATTGATTTTAAATTGCGTTTTGTCCACCTCAAAAGCCACAGTCTCTTCCACAGGCCTCTAAAGTGCAAGTAAAGAGCCCATGTGTCACATGTAATGGACATGTAAACCATTTTAGATGCATAATACATAAGATCGGCATCCGGGAGTAGTAATAAATGAGGAAACGTAACTGCACTATCAATGTTTATATTAACCTCCCAACTTGAAATATGCATAAAAAAACTGCATCAGTGCCGTGTTACATGAACAGTGACAGCACTGAATGATTAACGAGTGGATTTAATGTATGCCGTGTCTATAGGAGAGGATCCACTGGTGGATGATCAGGCTGATCATGACATCAACTCTGTGGCCGGCGTTCTTAAGCTCTACTTCAGGGGGCTGGAAAACCCGCTGTTCCCTAAAGAGCGTTTCCTCGACCTCATATCCACAACCAGTGAGTCACATTCCAGGAAAACATCTACTACATGTGAGCTTTTCATTTAGTGTAGCTTTCTGTATTTTTCTTTGTTTGTTTCTTTTTTATTTCAGAGCTCGACTCCGGCGCAGAAAGAGCTCATCACCTTCAGCAGATAATTGTGACTCTTCCGCGGCCCGTGATCATCGTCATGAGATACCTGTTCGCATTTCTAAATCAGTAAGTGCTGCCACAAAAACGCTTCACCTATTTGAAGCTCATAAAGTGAGACTAATTGCTTCTGTCTTCCCAGTCTCTCTCAGTACAGTGATGAGAACATGATGGACCCCTACAACCTGGCCATTTGCTTTGGCCCCACATTGATGCCAATACCAGATGACCAGGACCCGGTGTCCTGCCAGGCGCATGTTAACGAGATCATTAAGACCGTTATCATCCACCATGAGGTCATCTTCCCGGCCCTGCGTGAGTTGGACGGACCTGTGTATGAAAAGTGCATGGCTGGTGGGGAAGAGTACTGGTAAGTGCAAAGATTAATCGATTAATTGTCAACTATTAAATTAATCGTCAACTATTTTTGTAATCAATTAATAGTTGACGATTAATTAATAAAAAAAAAAAGTCACAATTATCAAGACATTTGAGGACGTCGCTTTGGGCTTTGGGAAACACTGATCAACATTTTTCACCATTTTTTGACATTTAGACCAAACAACCAATTAATCGAAAAAATAATCGACAGATTAATCAACAATGAAAATAAGCATTAGTTGCAGCCCTGAAGGTGTCCAACATCTGTCAGTGTATAGTGATTGAGGTGGCTGTTGCTCAGAGTCGGTTTAAATGGGTGAATTAAAGGCAAATTGTGAAGCACTTTGGATAAAAGCTGCTATTTATATGCAGCCATTTACAGCCCATTTTGCTCAGTTAACAGCTTAGAAAAAAAAATTAAATTTTCATCTTTTTACTCTTACTTAAATGCTTAAAAGACAATATGCTTAATTCTGTACATTTGGCACAATCCTCAATACTGAAATATCTTCTAGTTACATAGAAAGTGCTTCTGGCCAGAGTGAAAAACTGAGCTGAGGACAGATTATATATACTTATAGATACTTTATCCACTGCCTAGTCAGGTAAAAAAAAAAATATCTTGTGGCCAGACAGAAACCAAAGATAGGATTAGAGCTGCAACGATTTATCAATGAATCGATTACTTGTCAACTATTAAAATAATCCCCAACTATTTTGATAATCGATTAATTGGTTTGAGTAATTTTTTTAAGAAAAAAAAGTCAAAGTTCTGATTGCAACTTCTTAAATGTGAATATTTTATGGTTTCTTTACTCATCTATATCTTTGATTCGTGGACAAAACAAGACATTTGAGGACGTCGTCTTGGGCTTCGGGAAACACTCATTTTATAGACCAAACAACTAATCGATTAATCGAAAAAATATTGATTATACAGAGTAATCCTGTTTTCTATAGTTTATTCTATCGTGTGTATTGTTTGAAAAACGCTATCAAGCAGCAACATTTTATTATATTTGCTTGATAATTTCATGTTTCAGTAGACCAATAACCATTTTATAACCATAACCATATTTATACCTTTTAGGTGTTCAGTTGCAGTTACAAAGATATATATATACAACTGTGTGCATTTATTATATAGATGCAAAATGTATTTGTGAATTTTATTTGACAGGTGGTTTTGGTTTAATTTTCGTTTTCTGTATTTATTTTTTGTGTTTGAAGATTTAAAAAAAAAAAAAAAGATTTCAGTGTAAATTCAGTGACAACAAACAGAAAAACACCAAAATCATATTGAGTCAGATATTTTATTTGTCTCTTACTTACTTACTTAAACATCTTATTTTTCATGAATATTAAGTTCAGTTTGGGGAATGTCTGTCTCCATATTTCTCCATCCAGTGAAAGCCCCCACAGTGAGCCAGGAGCTCTAGATGAGGTAGACAATGGTACCGGACCCAACACTAGTGATGAAGGTGAGTCATCAAACACAGACTGCAGCCGCACCTGTAAGAGATGAAATAATCACAAGTCTCAAATTGGATTCTGTCACATTTCTTTTTTTCTATTTTGCAGAGTTGGAGCAGATCGAGGCCATCGCCAAGTTCGACTACGTGGGCCGAAGTCCGAGAGAGCTTTCCTTCAAGAAGGGAGCCTCTCTGTTACTGTACCTGCGAGCCTCTGAGGACTGGTGGGAGGGCCGACACAACGGTGTGGATGGGCTGATTCCACATCAGTACATTGTGGTACAAGACATGTGAGTAGCTACATACATACCATAACGTCTATGAAGCCCACAATAAGATTTTTAGTTATATCGAAGAGACATTATTTTAGTATAAAACTGCACCAGAAAGGTGACCTAGTCAAGAAGTCAGTACCTTGGTTCTGCTGCAGGACAACAGCTACTTTGGGCTCGGTCATTATTCATGTTGCTCTATTTTCCCAAAATGCATGTTCCTATTCTCACCGTCCTCTCGAGCTTGGTCTTATAAAACCTGCGCCTTTGTGAGGATCAGTGTGAATCAAATGCTCCTATTTTTTTTGCATATTTTTCTTGTTTTCTTGACACAACTAGTTGCAATGAAAACAAACAAATCCCTACCCAATCAGCTTTTAGCTGTAGAGCTGTAAGGAGGACAAGCGCTTCGGTCATTCCTCAAATGCAGCCTTTAATTTCTGCTCCGGCCACTTGCCCGATAACCACTCCTGCATCACAGGTAACACAATTAAAGCTAAATTTAAGAAGAGTGATGTATGTACTGCCAACAGTGGCTTCCGGGGAAAGATAAGTGATTCATTCTGTCTGTTAAAGTAATGAGGCTCACTCTTCTGATCACATTTTTGTGGCAAGAATGTAATTGTTTAGGATTCTTATGTGCCGTTCGGGGAGATTAAACTTTTGCAAAGTTCGATCTCTCAAAGTAAAAGCCAATATCACCATTTCCCCGAGGGCAGAAGTCATTAATCGAGGTCAATCTCTTCCGTCTGTCCGTATCAGGGATGATGCATTCTCCGATAACATTCAGAGGACCGATAGCGCGTCCAGCGGTGGACCACACCACGACGAAAGAGCCTCGTCCAGAAATGACCACCAATCTCATTGCGAACACACACCTGAGCGCCGCTTTGGAGCAGCATTGGGAAGGTTAGTTCAAACTACAGTCAGTGAATACATAATGTAGACATCTTTGCATTTTGAATCCCAGTGCAAGTGTTCTGAGTCAACAGAATCCAACTGTGATTTTTCTTAGGGTGAGGGTGCGATCAGATGGAGCTGCAGCTCCGCGCCACAGGAACGGCGCCGACAGTCACAGCCCCAACAGAGCTGCAGACCAGCCCCCCAGGGTTCTGCCTCGGCCCTGCAGCCCACACAAAATAGCAGTTAGGCTTACAGACAGCCCGGAGAAACGGCGTCTCGCCGCATTTGGCAGCGCCGGCTGCATCAACCACCCGGACAGAAAGGCCTTCGTGGACAGCCTCTCTCAGCGGTCTTCACCCAGCACCACTCGGCACGCAAGTTTAGGAGATCACAAAACCCTCGAGGCTGAAGCGCTCGCTGAGGTGAGTGTTAATACTGGAATAGACAAATTAATAGAATATTAATACACTAACCCTACTAGTTTTTGATGATGGAGACCTTGAACTTCAATTGATCAATATTGCACGTCGATCTTCATTAAAAAGAACACCGTCCTTTATTGCCTTATCTATTATTTAATATTTGATTCAGATTGAATTCTAGCATCTTTTTAAGAGGATATTGATTGTAAATAAAAAGAGATTTAATGATTTTTATACCTGAAAAAACATGCAGTGGAGGTTGCAGTGTTTTTTTTTGTTGTTTTTTTAAGCCGAACCTCCACCAATCAGAGGTAAGACTGTAATCACTTCACACGCTGTTCCTGAACATTACTGCTCTGAGGACACGGTAATAACTGAATTTGAAGCATTTATCCATCCAAAGCGCTTCACAGTTTGCCTCTCCTTCACACAGTCACTCACATCTGGATTCTGGGCTGGACAGTAACAGGACAGAGACATTTTAGTGCTTAAAAATCAAAGTGGAACTGTAAAAATGAGGGGGGGACATGTCTCCCCCATCCTCAGTGGAACTTGGTTTTAGTTAAGCTGGGCATACGCTGTACGATTTTAGCCCATTTCTGGCCCGAATTTCAGCTTCGTCGGGCGTTGTTTGCCGTGCAGTGTAGAGGGGGGACCGAGGACAGATTAATCCTCCCGACCGGCCGTCGGACAGTCAGATGATTTTCTGACATGTCCACAGGCTCTGGCACAGCTGAAGCAGAGACACGAGCCGATTCCCCAACGTCAGTGCCTTATTTCTCCTCTTTTTACAGTAATCATACCATAGCTATCAAGATCACAATGTACAACAGATAGAGTAAAACGTAGCTAGCTTACCTCCAATTCTCTCTGTAAAATGATACAAGCCATGCTCTCCATGTCTTCCTCGCTACCTGCGAATCCATATACGCCGGCACGTTTCAGCAGAGACATCTCTGCTAGCAAACAAACGTTACCTGCCTCGGAGCTTTCAAACAAATCTTCATTGACAACTGTTAACAGCCAGAACGGTCCGTACGGCCGTGTTGTTTCTATTTTACACGTACAATGTGAGCACTCGGGTCGTGGCTGACGATCGGACCGTCCAGTGTGAGCACATAAATCGTGAGCTTCGGCTTTACATCGCCAACTATCTACTCGTACAGTAGGAGTAGGAATTACATTTCTAGAACCGTACAGTGTGAGCCCAGCTTTACTCGTTTCCTGATTGTTTGATATTCATTTCAAAATGTCAACATATTGTTTTCCTTCTGCTCATGTTTGTCAGGACATCGAGAAAACAATGAATACAGCTCTCCATGAGTTGCGTGAGCTGGAGCGACAGAATGTAGCCAAACATGCCCCTGATGTTGTTTTGGACACATTGGAGCCCCTGAAACACGCCGGTGGAGCCCAGGATCCGCCCGGCAGCCCCCTCCACACCATGGTGATCAGGGATCCAGACGCAGTCCAGCGACGTAGCAGCAGCAGCTCCTCCTCCGAGACCATGACCACTTTTAAACCCGCTATATCGGCACGTAGGCCGAGTGCACCTCTAAGGCCCCCGCCCGTCAGACCCGTCCGGCCCGCTCCTGTGATCGGACCGGGCCAGGGACCGCACCGGTCCAGCAGCTCTAGTTCCTCTGGTCTGGGCAGCCCCGGCATCACACCCACCGACAGGGTCTTTCCCAAGCCTCCCTCTCCGTCACCGTCCACCTCCTCCTCATCCTCAGACAAACAAGGTAACATGTAGCTCCAGTGAGTCACAAGCCAAGTGCTTGAAGAACACTGTGGATAACAGTGATTGTGATTACCATCACGCCCCTGCACCTCTTTTTGACAGCAAAACAAACATTGACACCTGGTCTGTATGATGACTATTTACCACTAATCTTCTATAGCGTAGGACGGCTACTGCTGGTTTCTGACAACTGTGCGCCCACACATTAACTTGCTGGTGGACAAGTCGATGTACTGTATTACAATATCACACAGAAATAGGATTTAAATCTACGAGAATCATTTCTTTTCGAATGCTAACGTGCTGAACAGCCATGCTGGATAAAAAGGGATGCACTGGAAATCTGACAAGGAAACATTTCAAGTTATGAGGTTGCAAAAATGCTGCGAGCTTGGACTTTGTGTTTGGTTCCATTATGAGGGAACTCTCTTATTTCACCACTAATTGTATAGACATCCAGTCTGCGCTGGTGGTTTGATGTAGTCTATTAAAACTAAACTAACTCCTTGGATACCATTTTCCTCAGAGAGCCTGACCCCACAGTGCCAGCATATCATACCATATCATACCACTCCGTGGCTGTGTCTGAAATCACTCTGTTTACTACGTAGTGCACTATATTAACTGACCGCCATTTTATTTCAGCATCTAAATTCTGAGTGGGAAGTTGAAATCTACTGTATGTAGTGTCCTCAAGAAAATCTAATAATGGAATGAAACAAAGTAGTGTGCATGGCATGTGAAGTCTTTTCTACCAACAAGGCAACGCGTCACATTTTATAGATGCAAACATTCCAGTTGTGCGACGCTACACCTGGTAATGATGACGCAAAATGATGCTGAGTCATCAGCGTTGGATATATTTATTGTTAATTATAGAGTAAACTATTGAGTGTCTGTTTTATAGGGAGGTGTGAGCGAGGGAGTGATTTTAGACACAGCATGGATGAATGTTAAAACAAGGGTAGAATTGCATGAAGCAGTTCTTCTGAGGCCTCTACTACGAAGCAGGATTTGGGGTTAGCGAAGTAACTTCAGGGTTTTCCGTCCTACGATGGTGGTTCACTTCTTACCGGGGTAGATCGCCATGGTAACTTATGCTGAACACCTAACCTGCTCCAGAGCAGGTTATGTTCCAGATAAGAGATCGACTCGTATAAAAGCACCGCCTACTGACCAATCAGAGCTCGGTGCGCAGATCGTATGATAATATTACACAAATACAAAGAAGTTCCAGTCATAATCCAGGCTAAAAACAACACAGTTTAAACTGACAGATGCAGGAAGGACAGCTGGCTGTATGCTGAGGGTGTTTACCGCTTTGAATTAAGTTTCTATATTTATTTTTTTATTTGCTCTCAAGTCCGTTTCACACCCCCGGAGACGGGGACGCAGCTGAAAGAAGGCTGAAATAGTCACACACGCCACATCATTACTAAATGAAGACTACTGTAATCTATTCATTCATTCTGTTTTGAAAGCTATTTCAATATCACTGCCCAAACTAGACGGATATCTGACTTTTGAGTAGTCCGTTAAATTAATAAATCTGTTAATTTACACATTCTTACATCATACATTTTTTCTTTTGCCAGATGTCCTTCCTGCATTTGGCAGCTTCCACTGTGTTACTATTAGTCTGGGTTATGTGTTTGTATTTGTCTGATATTATAGTTTGCTCTTGGTTTGTAAAATGTGCCGCTCTGCTGACAGTAGACTTGTCCGTGTTTGTGATTGGTCATTTGCTGCAAACACCACCGGCGTTTGTACAGTGATCGTAATTGTTTGGGTAAGTGAAGCCAGATAAGGAGAAGATACCCTGGGTATGTTGAACTCGCTTCGTAGTACAGGCCTCTGGCTCCAAGGAAGTAGCATCTGTATTAGAGACACTATTAGACAAAAATCTGAATTGTAGTATAAAAAAACAAAACGGCAGACAGCAGTGCTTGCTTCACCCCACACTAATCCAACCTGAGGAATTAAAGTACGAAGAGCTGAAAGCAACTCATAAACGGCACCATATGTCGCTGGGATTGGCTATTTTTTCTACAAACACATTTAGCAGAATAATTAAAAAAGAAATGCTACAATTATACAAAAAAAAAAACTTAACCCATATATGAATTTCTTTAAATTAAATGAGAATATCCTCCAACTTCTCTCTTCAAATGCTCATTTCTTTTCCCACAAGAGTAAGAAGTTCCAAAGAAACGGTCCCAGTAAAACTCACCAAGCAGCTACAAACTCTTTGTGACTCTGAGATTTGATAAATCCGCTGCATGCAAGCTGTTCCAAAATGTACTTCTTAAGCAACAGAATTCAACTTATTTCAGCCCAAACTGTATTTTCCATTAATCTCATAACAGGTCAGGGGACGGCAGTAGTAAACCAGGCTGCAGGGCTACACAGTTACAAAGAGAACATTGACAATTACTGTGGACATTATAGACATGCCACCCCATATAACTAATACACGGAAATAAAGATTAATATCAGCAAAATATTCTTACAATAGTCATTTCTCTATATCAAAAGATTAGCTGTGTTACCTCAATAAACAAGTAAAACGTTCTCCTTCAATTCAAGTGACTAATGCACTTAAACACTACAGGGAACTGAGCTGCATTTGTAGGTTCTGTGTTTTCATTTTGATGAAGTTGTTCTAGAAACATGATATAGCACATCAGTATCATTGAAGCTTACATAATGTCTAGATTGCACATGGTCCGTTCAGGCTGTGTGGGTGTTTAGATGAACTCGTTTACTGTCGGTGGTGTTTGTCGTCCCTCTTATAAAGCTGATCAATATATCTTTAAAGTGTAATAGGTACATCGGATTGAATATATACATACTGTTAAAGGATACTTGTATAAATAACATTGTATGATAGGAACAGGATATATTATCATGTCTAGTCTGTAGATTTTTGTAACTCTTATCCTTGCACAAACATTAACAAAACATTAAATTGGTGAAACCTTACACAAATGTCTCCTTTTATTGGCGTTCAATGAAAAGTGCACCATATTCATATCCGTAGTCGTTGTTACACTGAACATCTGTGGTGAAAAGTTGCAACATACATGACTGTCTGTCCCAATTCCAATCCGGCCCCTACATCTACACCCTCTCCCAACCCACTTCCACTCAGTTTGCGCTTTGCTTGGAGGCTCCGCCATATTAAGTGCCATCCCAAACCAATCAGCGGGGAGTGGAGGCTCAAAAACCAACAGCGAGCCTGCATCTATGCCCAATTAACCAGCTGCCCTTACTGCACTAACGTGCAACGCCGTTTTGTGTTTGTCATGAAACACGCTCCGTACAAAAATATAAGTTCCATGCAACTACCGGTACGAACAAAAAACTGAACCGCTCAAACTAAAGTAGACATTTATTATTGTCATACAGACACGAACAACTTAAAGGTTACGTTAGGATCAAATAAACCCTTGTCTAGTCTAGAAAACGGTAGACATGTTCATTTGATTGTAGTATATAATTATTTATATGCAATTTGCGATTTTTAGGTTTTGGCGGGTTCAGTTTTAAAGCTAAAGTGAAGATACTGGCATCATATGAAACTAAAAAACCTAATGAATGCATTGGTACCAAACATGTCATACTAGCTTGTCACAAAAGAGGCTAAATAACGTTCCAAACTTGCGCTAAATTTTGGCGAGGAAATACTATCATGGCCATTTTCAAAGGGGTCCCTTGACCTCTGACCTCCAGATCAGTGAATGTAAATGGGTTCTATGGGTACCCACGAGTCTCCCCTTTACAGACATGCCCACTTTATGATCATCACATGCAGTTTGGGGCAAGTCATAGTCAAGTCAGCACACTGACACATTGACAGCTGTTGTTGCCTGTTGGGCTGCAGTTTGCCATGTTATGATTGGAGCATATTTTTTATGCTAAATGCAGTACCTGTGAGGGTTTCTGGATCAATATCTGTCATTGTTTTGTGTTGTTCATTGATTTCAAATAATAAATATATACATACATTTACATAAAGCAGCATATTTGCCCACTCCCATGTTGATAAGAGTATTAAATACTTGACAAATCTCCCTTTAAGGTACATTTTGAACAGATAAAAAAATGTGTAATTAATTAAATATTTTAATTGATTGATAGCCCTATTTATTTATACTAGTGTTGCATTTTTACACACTTAATCATATATCCCATTTTTCAGCATTATTATTTGCACTATTATATATTGTAATAGTAGGCCTATATATATAATTTACATATTTCTTATTCGTATTTTCTTATAAATATTTTTATTGTAGAATGAGAACAACTGTAACGGAAGTCAATTTCCCCCCGGGGATCAATAACGTATTTCTGATTCTGATATTTAATTATAGTTTCCTTGCCCGAGGGAGGGACTATATTTCTACCCTACACCTTAAAGAAGGGTGCTACATTGAGCTGTGACTACAGACAGTCACAGAGTGGGAGGGTGGAGGGGCCGGATTGGAATTGGGCCTCTGACTTCACACAGCAGATCTCACTCATACATGCACTTCCCAGAGTGGTTTTGCAGTGCCATCTACTGGTCAGCATGGATTGTATGTTCTTCCTGTTAAAAGACGATCAGGTATCAGTTAAGGAAATATTAAGGAAATACCAACATAAAACGCACCTTGAGCCGTACTTAAGTATTTTCCATTTTATGTTTCAGAGTGAAATCTTGCAATTTTAACTCAACTACACTTCTCACAGCTTTATTCACTAGTTACTTTGCATGTTAAAATTGTACATGCAAAAAAATATGGTGAACAAATGAAATACAATGCAAGTAGTTAAAATGGACTAATTCTAAAATGTTGCTTCACGTTAGTGCATTAATGATAATAATATTCCAATGTGATGAATGTAACAATATAACTCTGAAAGAGGCTGTTCTGTATAATGAGTACTTTTACTTTTGATACTTTAAATATATTTAGCTGACAATGCTAATGTACTTTTACTTCAGTAAAACATTTGAATGCTTAACTTTTACTTGTAATGAAGTATTTAAGACCTTTACTTAAGTAAAGGATCTTAGTACTTCTTCCATCATTGATAGTAATGTTATCGTTTACATTTCTTACATCAAGGCATGCAGTTACCACTGGTGTCCTATGGATGGAGGCATAGTCATCCTGGAACACTCTGAACAAGAGAGAACTTCTTTACCATGTGATGAGAGTGCCAACTCAAAACTACATACGAAGACATACTGTAGTATAACTTTTTATGACTTTTTAATGACATACTATACTATGACTTTTTAATGACATACTATACTATGACTTTTTAATGACATACTATACTATGACTTTTTAATGACATACTATACTATGACTTTTTTTCGACATACTACTGTATACTATTACATTTTTTTTTACACACTATATTATTACTTTTTTATGACTCTTTTCGACATACTATACTATGACTATTGGACATACTATATTCTAACTTTTTATGACATACTATATTATGACATTCTTTGACACAATATTTTTTTTGACAAACTATATTATGACTTTTACTTTTTCCACATGCTGTACTATGACTTTTTTTGACATACAATGACTTTCTATGACTTACTATACTATGACATTTTTGGACTTACAACACTATTTTTTTTACATACTATACTATGCCTTTTTGTGACATACTATACTATGCCTTTTTCGACACAGTACTATTCAATATTTTTTGACATTCTAAATTATGATTTTTTTTTCAACATACTATACTATGACTTTTTTAAATTTTTTCGACATACTATACTATGACTTTTTTTCAACAAACTATACCATGACTTTATTTCGACATATTAGACTATGATTTTTTTTTTTTTTTTCGACATACTATACCATGACTTTTTTTTCATGAAATTTTTCAGCATACTATAGTATGACTTATTTTTCAAATCTTAGCACATAAGCTCATGTTTACAATGTTTACTGAGATAATAAATCAAATGAGAAGTAGGGTCATTTTCTCATAGACTTCTTTTTGCAACCAGAGGAGTCGCCCCTTACTGGCTATTAGAAAGAATTTAAGTTTAAGGCACTTCCACATTGGCTTCACTTTTCAGAACTGGAGGTTTCCCACTCCACAGTACGGAGCTACAGAGGACTGCGGCTCCACACACACCTCTCTAGTCGTTAAAAGTTGCAGATAAGATTGATGGAT
Source organism: Adelosebastes latens (assembly GCA_916700685.1). Classification (NCBI taxonomy): domain Eukaryota; kingdom Metazoa; phylum Chordata; class Actinopteri; order Perciformes; family Sebastidae; genus Adelosebastes; species Adelosebastes latens. Next base: position 49,119 of record CAKAKR010062558.1, read on the forward strand.
GGATGGATGTCATGATATTATTGGTTGAAATCGGTTGTTACTAGCTCACGTAAGCACACGTCATATTTTGTTTTACAAGAAGATGAGTGCAATTTGATATAAAAACATGAGGAAATTGATATTTTGTAAAACATTGTTTGCAGACCGGGGTTGTAATCTGAAAGGGTTAAAAGAGGCATTTTTCATTTCATCTCGACTTTAAGTAGGTACCCTCCCAACAAATGGTGTGAGTGGTTCCATTCTGCACTTTTTTGCCTATTGGTTAAAGGTTCAAGGTTATCTTTATTATCCGCGGGGATAAGTTCATGCTTGTATATGTTTTTTGAACCTATAAGACTTGTGAGGAGCACGTGCAGCCCTTCATCCTCACCCCCACCCCAAGCTCAGACGCACATATTTTGATCATTTCAATTGGATGACTTGGAGGTCAATGTCCTGAGAAAAAATCCTGAGCTGAAAGAACTAATTACTGGTTGTCATCTCAGATTATTTACAGCTAAAAGAAGGTTTAGACAAGAATCTATAAAATGGAGATAAACATGAATACATAAAACAGACACACATGGTCTTCACTGCCTTGTTTTGTTTTCCCTATCCTGTTTAAAGGTAATTCTGGTTTTATTTCTTCCATGGACAGCACTCAGAGCCATATTTAATTCATTTAGGAGTGTTTATTGAGATTAAAGTGGGAATATAATCAGATTATGACCTTTCCCGAGGCCTGAATGGCTGCCAAGAGGGAACGGACCACCCGTGGACTAACACCCAGCTTTCCGGCTGTGGCTTCCCAGTTCAAAAGGCCTTTTCATTAGTGCTGTGATATGCTTAGTAAGGCCACCAGAGTTGCAGCTAACACAAGGACTTGTTTATTGAGGCACCTCTTGATATGTTACAGTCCATGTTCTGTAAAGCCCTTTAGAGTAATGACCCTCTGGCTAAAACATAATGTTCCTGTATGCACTTTTTATTCATTAAGAGCCAACTATTGCCATTGATACAAAAGGTAGCACAAATCATTACACTGCCACAGTTCCTAAGAGGTGGGAATGAAATCAACAGTCCCTCCGAGGGCTTCCTGATACTGTATATAATGCAGATCCCAAGTATCACACAACTTTCAATAGCATAACACTTGAAACAAGGTTTAAATTTCTCTATGCGTGTAGTTTCCAATATACTGTATTTTATATATAATAATAATAAATTTGCAAAAATTTAAAAAAAAACTTTTTCACATTATCATTATGGGGTATTGTGTGTAGAATTTTGAGGAAAAAAATGAATTTAATCCATTTTGGAATAAGGCTGTAACATAACAAAATGTGGAAAAAGTGAAGCGCTGTGAATACTTTCCGGATGCACTCTATTTATTTACGGTGACCAGACGTCCCGGTGTTTCCAGGATTGTCCCAGTTTCAAGCCGAGTGTCCCGAGTCCCGACAAATATCTGTAAAACACTCAAATTGTCCCACAATAAAATAATAACAATATTATACTTAGACGTTTATCACGTTCTGTCCCACTCACGCGCATTAAATTGCACACGAGATAAGTATATACTGTATACAGAGAGCCTGCACGGCGCACCCTCCTGCAGTCTCTAACTAGAGTGACGTTGTGCGCTGTCAAGCCACAGTGACGCACGGTCACGGCAGATCTGCTCGTTACATTTTGTGCAGCCAGCATCCCACTGTTGAATCACAGAAACCCCCCGTGCTCATGTGCACATCAAACATATCATTTTGATAAATTATTCTACACAATTCCACTTTTCACTCCGCTTATATCTCCTTCAGGACCGTCCGTTCCGGTCTTAGTTTCACCCGGTGTCTCCATCCTGGCCAAAATGTCGTTCCACATTTTTTATTATAATAGCCTGTAAAATAAAATTTTATAATTTCCGTAATACCAGACAAAAATAAGACTCTCTACAGGACTCCTAAACTGTCCGTGCATCATGACGGGGAGAGTCCTGTGATTAAAGGGGGTGAAAGTAGTGAATGTGATAAGTCCTGATTGTCACAGCCTCTAATGCACCCACCTAGATTAGCCCTGATACCACCCCGTCCTCAAATGCACCACAAGTGCGCCAAGCGAGCCATCCTGATGAAAACGCCTATGGTGAGTGCATATTAGCGCGTGAACGAACGGTGGTGCACTTAAGGGTCCCAGTTTTGGGGGTTTAAAAATATGGTCACCCTATATTTATTGCCTCCCCACAGCTCTCAACAAAGGTGACGGCTGAGCCGGCAGCTCGCAGCTAACGGTGCTAACAGCACGAGCAGTGCTGACAGAGATAACAGTGTTTACCTGTGGAGAAACCAAAGGGTGGGTGCTACGCTTTCACGATGACGCTGTTGGTCGGGACGGTGTTATCAACTGTAACCATCTTATGAGTGCAGTGCAAAACGGCGGCCATGAGCTAGCCAGTGGGGCACGCTCACATGCACTAACATGCAATAAAAGGCATGCGTGGCCGACCCGACTATGTAAACAAAGGAAGGAGTAGCTTGGATTACAACACACACAGAGGGAGAGTGACTTCATTCTCTGCTCAGGTAGATATTACTCTACTATATCCTTACATAGGAAATGGTTGTTTGCTGCTATATTAATATTCTGAATATTTAATTTTGCACCTTTACTAATAATTACTTACTATTGATTTATGTTGATCCCTGTTTCTTTGTGTATCATGCCTATTGACAGAGATCATCATCTGAAACAGGTTCAGCCTTCCATCCTAAATTGCCCAGTGTAAATACATTACAACAGTTCCCAGCCTTTGTTTTGCTGACCCTTAAAACCTGCATTTAACTGATTTTTTGGCCACTTGAGGACAGCGGAGACAAGCTCTTAACACAACACAACATATTGACATGCTTTTAGGTTGATATGGTGAACTTGTTGGCAAACATTTGCCCATTTATAAAACCAGCAGATGCAGAGCAACATTATTCTTCATTCTGAGTTGTGTTTGTGTCCACTTCATATATGCAAGTCCAATATTGACTCTTCTGTTAACTCTTTTCCACCAGATCCTACTGAAATGTGGCCCTTAGCTGCGTTAGCTAGTTACTAACTGTGTGTGTTTGTTGCTTTGTGCTGGGCAGGTAGAAAAGGGGTTTATAAAGCTTTTTTCGCTGAAGCCGAACATTAAAGTTGCAAGCCACAAAAAAACAAAACAATGACCTAAAAGACGCTTAAAAAAAAGCTGAGGGAGACCACAGAGTCAGGTGATAAATTCTCTGTGGGTTTTTCATACACTATGAGCGATCCAGTTCACATACAAGTAGTCAAGTGTGAATATAAAAATAAAGATAATAGCCGCTTAAATGCAAAGCGTGGTTTACTTGTGCCCCTCTCATCACAGGTTACAAGTCTATGAGTTGTGAGCAATCCAAGCCCTCAGATTCATCTTGTAATCCCTCAGGTTGGGAACCACCGTCCCAGAGAATGACATCATTTGATAATGATATCATTTGTCCTTAGCACGAGATGAATCAAAATAATTCCAGATATTTAGCCGTGTAATTTGTAAACACTGCTAATGCAGACTCATTTTCTCCATTTATAACAAATCTGTTAGTCGTTTGCTCAGGTCTGTTTGTGTGTTAGTCAGAGGGAGGTGTGTGTTTGTTGCAGCATTTGTTTGACAAAGGCAAGCAGTTGCACATTTCAGTTGCTGCTCGCTTGATGTATTGGCCTGTGTTTAATCAATCAGTTAAACTGTCTGATTCAACCCATTATGGTCCTTTAACATGCAATTAACTGATAAGAGGCTCATCCAAAATCAACACAGCTAAGAATCTGCACATTACAATGAGTTATTGGTCTTAGTATTCAATAATGCGTGTTGTTGGGAAACAACAGAAGGTATATGTGTTTATTAATCTTATATAGTAATATTATGAGGTATATTTGATTCCCTTCATGTTGGGATTTAAACTAAAGTGTTCATCTTGTGTTTCACTATGAAAAATAGTTGATATCTCAGTCACATATTCCCTAGTATTGTTTTTCATTACTTGAAAATTGGACTGAAATATGACTCAAGGATAACTCAAGCTAAAGGAACTATTTCTATTTTTAATAAGTTACAGGAATAGAATACGATCGTATTGATTGTTCCTGAAAACATATAACTGAGTGGTCCTATAGAGTCAATAATTCACCACAACTGTTACTATTTTATGTTTCATCTAATGTTTCTGTGAGAAAATGAAACAATCCATGTTACAAGGGGCCCGGTTTGAATTCCTTCCAGTCCCAAGTTGGTTCACTCGCTGGTGCAAATACCCCAAAGTCATCTCAGTGTCATAAATGTGATTAACTCCATGTTTCTGTTTGATCAGTGCATTTTAACAAGTTCAACCTGACAGGAAAAAGCGATTCACACACACATGGGTTGAAAGTAATTGAGCGTGTCTCCAAACTAAATTGCTCTAAACCACAACTCTAAAGTAGAAATTGAATGCAGTCACTTCCTGCTATTCTTTTTTTCTTTAATCAAGTATGCATGACTTTCTATATTTACTGTACAAATCACGTTCTCCAACCCCTCCTCATCCCATCTTCCACACCATTAGGTTTCATTAAAGCATACAGTTTCAACTGAGCTTAACTAATAGCCGACAACAGGCCAACCATGTAATGTGACTCATTACAAACTTTTTACATTTCCTGTATGCTCACTGTCACACTTCATCAACCTTAAAGTCAAACATCAACCAACTGCTGAGAAACTGCAACATCAGCAGTGTGGGTCTTTTGCACTGCTGCATATCAGGATACGACCACCACACAACATTAACACGAGGCAATAAAGGATCCAGCAGATTTTAATTACTATTATTAATTACTGTTTACTATTATTAATACTTTGTCCATGATTTATGAAATAGTTCATGCTTAAAGGGACTGTTTGTAACTTTTTACAGTTATAAATCTACCGGGTTGGTTTCCTATGCGCGCTCGCATATGCACACTCGTGTGTGACTACGCTGTTCAGACAAGACTCCAACACAAACTACAAGGAAGCACCAAAACCGCAAAGTTATATCTAGTGAAGCCCGTCTTGCAAAACAGTGTCAACTCTTCCTGCTCCAGCCCCCCGACCACGGCCAGAAGACACAGGGGACACAGTAGCTTTGGTCTCCAGGGCCGGAGTCTCTGCTCCTCTGCTCCGCTGCCTGCCTGCCTTCACTCACACCGTGCGCGTTCTCGTGCTCCACTCTCACGTGCATGCGCGCACACTGCACACTGCAGAAGAGTTAGTTTAGCTCTGAGAATATCTAGTGAATGTACAGTCGACGTTTGTGCAGAAATAACTGCTGCAGCTCCTCCAGACCAACAGAGGTTTCCCGTGTCTTGTGAAGTGACGGGGCTCCGCAGCGAGAAACGTTATCGTCTCCGACCTCCTGGTCGGGAGGCTGAAGCAGGAAAAGCCAACACTAGGATCAGCATTGATTCATGGAGAGACCTTCGTCTGGTCAGCTAACATTACTGCCAAGCAGCTGAAATATAGA
>CAKAKR010062558.1:56266-90155 GCA_916700685.1 Adelosebastes latens
AATATAGAGTGATATTGTGCTTTTAGCTGACGTGTGTCTCCTCACTGTGTTGAGCGATGCTCCTTCATGTCTATGTAGAGCGAGCACAAGCGCGAGCCCGACGCTGACTTTCGTTGACTTAACGGCCACAGGTGAAACTGTTAACAAGACATTTCTGAAAGTTACAAACAGTCCCTTTAAGATGAAGTGTTGCTATGATAGCTTCTGAAAACCATTACACTCCTCAGAAAAATGCATCTTGATGAAACTTTCGTTTACTGTTAGTATCTATGACAGTATTTTTTTCTGTATCCCCTGTGAGTATTACAACCTACGTTTTTTTTTTCCTGGAAAAGTTGCAACATGCAGAATATGAAGTAGAATGACCTGAAATTGTAAAGCAGACTTTAGAGAATATCTTTCTATCTCATCTTGACAGGAGGTGACTGACAGGAGCGATGAAGCAGAAAAACACAAGCAGTGGATTTTTCTGTTTCACCAGGTCTCACCTGTTTCTGATTTGACACTCAGGATCTTGTCTGACTCACAGGCAAATAGTTATATTCCCTATTCCCTATATTCTCTCAAGGCTGTATTTTATACTGTATGGGTGGTCAGAATAACACAGCATGATATTCATTCATGGTCAGGAACAGCTGCCAACATTTGTCTTGTTACCTTGTCTTTGTGCTCTTCCGGTACACTCCCTACAGTAACATGACTGGATACTGTATGTTTCCCTTCACCTCTGTTCTCCTGGACTAGCTGACTGGGTCATTCTTAACGCAAACCTGCTGTCAGTACTTAAAGTGTTCATCTGTTGTCTCTCTGTTTGTTTAACTTTAATTCAAATCAGGCAAAGACAGCAAAAAAAACCGTTATATTAGTGCGATGATGGATTGGAAAGAGTCAAGAGGACTCTGAGAGGTAGTGGTCTAATTGAACAAACAGCTTTGAAGGACATTTCAGCCGGACAGAGACTAGATTAGGGATGCGCCGATCCAAATGTTTCAGTCCCGATACCTGGGCTTTGGGTATCGGCCGATACCGAGCGAGTACCGAGCCAATACCATTCTTTAATTAATAAGCTGTATGCCTCACTGTGTGGAAGTGAATGGGATCATTCTTTTATGTTTCAGTCCCGATACCTGGGCTTTGGGTATCGGCCGATACCGAGCGAGTACCGAGCCAATTCCATTCTTTAATTAATAAGCTGTATGCCTCACTATGTGGAAGTGAATGGGATCATTCTTTTATGTGTAAGACAACATCAGGCAACAACTTGGCAAAAAAATCTTCAAAAATATCAGAATTTACAATTCAAGAATAAACCTTTTAATGCAGCAACAAATTGGTCAAAACTTAAACAGCAATTCAAATTCCAGTATATAATGTATATAGTATATAAACATAGTCCTGAATTGAATGGATCGGCTCTACTGTCACCGATATCCGATCCAGCTATTTGAGTCAATATCGGCCCGATATCTGATCCGTTACCGGTATCGGTGCATCCCTAGCCAAGATGTAATGTAAAAGAAGATCCAGCTGACATATTTAAGCATAAAGACAAACAAAAGTCCCATCCTGAGATATTTTCAGACGGGTTCCACCAAGTGAAGGAAAAGCCAAACATACAAGTTAATTGTGAATTATTGGGATGCAGATGTGTCGTACTGAAAAAGGTATTTCAGCTTAATCTCTTGTAGCCTATCACCTTTAGTTTAATTCAGTATTTAAAAAGATCCTTCTTAGTTTTAGCTTTAGCGCTGATGTACTTGTAAACATTTTGTAATGAAATGAATGTCTTGTTCAAAGTTTTTTTAAGAACCAAGAAGAGTATGTGATCAAATCATTGCAGAGCATAGAACTGCAAAATGTCAAGTTGTGAGTTGAAAATATTGAGCTTGCTTGTGTGTGAAAATTGAGCCAATAACAAGTTGGAAATGAAATGTGGAATGAGCCCTGCCGTGCTGCAACCTCCCCTGCAGTGCGAGACGTGCAAACATCCAGGTGTCTGTTTCCAATCAGAGGGACATGGTGCGGTGATTCCCCCCCCCTCCCATCTGCTCTCCGGCTCTGCTAGATATTAGCGGCAACAACTGGAAGGTGCTGGGGTAACTGTCAGGAGATGTAGGGGTCTGATCAACTAAATCTCTCCGAAGACTGGAATTTTGGCCCAAGAAGAAGAAGGAGAGAAATAATAAGTGATGACCGCAGGCTGACGTCAGAGTGCCAAAATACTCCTGGCAGGTCACAGTGATTAATATCTCATTCAGTGAGTCTCAGGATCCATCACCGGCGGAACTAATGCGCTTATGGAAAAATGCAAGTTATCTGTATCCTGGAGGTGAGAGAGATGGATTTGGATTTAACAGAGAAAATCCCCTCAAAGTCAAATTTCAAACTATTTTGAACTGAACATTGTCTTGTGCTTGAGAAACTGATTTCATGATAGGCTACTCTGTATACTCTTGTAGAGCACACAGCAGGTCATTTCTATGGAGCAACATTGATGCTTTACAGAAATAAGTACTTAATACTAATTACTTAAAGCTGCATTAATCAATATTTCTATATTAAACCTAAAATAAAGTTGTGAACACAACATTGACGTATCACCTTTTAAGCTGATATGGCAAATAAGTTGCTTATTTACACATCCAGCAGTCACGGAGCAACATTATCATTCATTTGAAGTAGTGTCTATGGTCAACTGGCAAAAGTCCAATATTCACTCTCTGTTAGCTCTGTTTTTGGTCTCCACCAACTATTTATCCGGCTCCTCAGCTGCTAAGTGCATTCACGAGCCGGTTGCTAACTTTGTCAGTCTGTCGTTTGGTTGTTTCGGTTGAGAACTACGCTATGAGAGCGGTGAGAGGGAATCAAAGCAGTAAAGTTGTAGACCAGACAGCTAAATAATCAGGCGAAACTCAATATGAAGCTCAGTAAAGCCGAGGGGGAGCTGCGGACTCAGCTGATAATTCTCTGTAGGCTTCATCACTATGAGTGACCCCTTTTACAATGTCACATCGTTTTCACATTATCATGTGATACATTATAATAAAAATATTGGTTATAGCCGCTTTAAAATTGATCAAATGACGATGTAAAAGGTGTCACTCGCAGTGATGAACCCACAAAGAAATAACACATGACTGCAGTTCCCCTTAGCTCTTTATAGAAATTTGAAGTCTTTCAGCGATTTGTTGTGGCTTTGCAGCTCGCAACTTTACTGTTTTCAGCCACAGCAGACTGTTTCAGAGGAAAAAGCTCTGATAAATCATAATACATTAATGCAGGTTTAAGCATTTGCATTTCTTCTTCTCCTTCCTTCCTTCTATTCTTTTATTTTTTTCATTTCTTGTTTTATTCCTCGCTCTTCTTTTCCCCTCATTTACTTCATCAACTAAAAACAATTCCCACACCAAATCTTTAAAAACAAGTGCTTCTACTTTTGATTTTGTTTATTTTTACTCGTGTAAAGTGTGAGACAAAGGTCATATATCTTATAAAGGAGTTAAGGTGATACATCCTTTCTGATCGGTTCAGGGACACCCTGTTATCTCAGAAGCCGGCATGCGGTCAGGAGTAGGAATCCGTCTCCATTTCAACAGGCATGCACACATCGTCGCTGTTAGCGTAGACTGTGTTTTGACACATTTTGAAACTGGGATTATCTCACTGCACTCACTCAACTCCATGTGTTGAACATATAACTGGAGTTTCTGTCCTTCAACATTAACGTCCAGTGGGTCCATTATGTAAATGGCCAGAGGCAACACAGATTGAGATTTTGATATGGATAGAGTTTCTGAAATGAAAAGCTTGAAGCCTTGTTACTACATTACACTGCTGAGAGCGTCTCCAGTATCAATTTCATGGATATCATCTTTCTCTGTTTCAGATGAAATACAGATGTAGGATCTCTTTCCCACATTTGATATGCAGTGTGTTATCATGAAACACTGCAGTAGGGGATTGTTTATTTGCTTAGCCTCTGCTCTTCCTGTGGATGAGAAATGGGCAGCCACAGTGGACAGTGGCATCAAACTGCAAGAGTCTCATGGATAAAAAGCACTGAGGGATGAAGAATTAAATGTGTTTAAACATCCACACACGCTACCGCTGATACTCAAAGAAAATAACTTTTTCAGATGTTGATTAGATTTACTTCCTTTATGCTTAATGTTTTGATAACTAACCTCCTTAAACAATTCATAATGTAAGAAACTCCAATTTGCTGTACACACAATTTGCCGTCTTAAGCCCGGAACACACCAGGAACGTCAGGAGCGCGTGGCGGCTGCGTTACCTGTTGTTTTTTATTTCGGCGTCCGTGTTAACAGGTTAGAGCAGCCACACTGCCCACGTGAGACGCGCGTCTCACGCGAAGCTCGGCTGCGTCTCTTCTAGAGATTCGAGGTCTCGCCTATTTTTGACGCGAGCGGTTCACAGCAACAACAGACAGTGAAAGTGATCTATTGACTTTATAATGACATCATATCAGCTAGAAAATGTTACGGAGATGAAAAAAAGTAAGGATTTATTTTTAAATCAACACTTCCTGCTTTCATTTCAAAATACAAGCCCCCAAGCATTTTTTTCTGTGGACAGAATTCCTTCATTTGTTAACATGAGGCTTTTATTCTGAAATATTTGCAGAACGGTGTTGTAGAACATGCAGTGACTTGCAGAGCTCGATGAATGAATATAGTACGGGGTTTTAATTGTGGATTATTACTATTATTTACAAATTAACGCACATTTCTTAACCTTTCTCTGTCTAAAATAAATATAAATCTCATTTATAATGAAATGAAATGGCCATTAAAAGGCAAACTCTATGTAGAAAGAAAGGACTGGCAGCAGAACTGCAGCAGAAACGCAGCTGGTCTGAACACCCGACGCGTGAATCACGCAGCCGCCATGCCACGCGGCCGCCATGCCACGCAGCCGCCATGCGACGCAGCCGCCATGCGACATGCCACACGCTCCTAACCTTCCCTGTGTGGACAAAAAGTGCGGCTCTGTGGATGGCAATGTCAGTTGGTCGGTCAGTCCACCATTTTGGCCCAGACTGAATTATCTCAAAAACTATTAAATTGATTGCCATGGCATTAGGTACAGTTATACATGGTGCCCCGAGGATGAATCCTAATGACTTTGGTGATCCCCTGACATTACCTCTGCACAATGTGTTTGGTTGATGCCTTTATTCGCGATGCGCAGAAAATTAACCTTGTTCCCTAAAAAAATGACGTTGCTTTTTTGCCGCACATATTCACTATTCACATTCTGTGTGAAAGTATTCTTGACAAAAACAACAGTTGGAAAAAATATATTGACGTGTGAATTAATTGCATGAAAAGAAAAAAAAAACCTCGTTGTGTAAAGGGCTAAGACTTTAAAACCTTTTCAAATTTTTGGTGGATAAACTCAGAAAGGTGCAGTGGTCAAGCTAAAAATTTGGGTGCTTTTCTCAGAAAAGTAGTATTTCTTATAATAGTATTTTACTCGAATTTTCATAGATGGATAAGAGATAGATGGATCTCTGACCTGACTGTGTTTGTTCAACTACCCCATGCTTTAATGCCATCCTGGAAACATAGAAAGCACATCTAAGTCCTCATTCATGTCCACATTTCTACAGCTGCATTAAAGCATCTCAAGTGCTCAAACAAAGATTTTTCATTGTGTATACAGAGATGACTTCTGAAGCCAAAAAAAAGAGCCACAGATAGTTTCCTTTAAGCTTCGGTGGCCATGATGGAGAATACAGAACATATCAGACCCAATTCAGCCAGTAAAAAGTAATGTATAGCCAGAGGACCACTATCCACTTGACGGGGGATCAGAAATAAGCATGAAATTACAGATAAATAACATACAGCACTTCCTACCCAGCATGTAAATATTTAGAATCTGTAACCAGGAACTGAGGGTTGAGTTTTCCTTTATTGCTCTGCTCTTCCATACACATCCAAAAATGCAAATCTCTTCAGCAGAAACAGAAGGAGCAGCTAAAACCATTTTCCAGATTTACTCCAGAAATGTTATGATCACATAATTGTGACGAGTTGGACAATTACATTTTGGACAAGATGTACAAACTGTCTCACCACAAGGGAGAATTTTTATTTGTCCTTTTTGGTATCATCATATGAATTATTCTATAATTATTTTTCCCATTTTCAACTAAAAAAATGACATGTTTCTCAAAGAATGTAAATGTTTATATATGTATGTACATATTATAAAACAAATATGTTAAAGAGTGCTGTGCTTTTCAAATAAGAGATTTATCTGGACTCTTTTGTGGTTGTGATTAGCCTGAGAGCTGTGGGGTGCTGTTTAGTGTCCAAAACCATTTGCTGTTATCTAAAGAGACCGAACTGGAGAAGCTGATTATATTTGTTTATTCATTGTGACCACCAGCCTGTAGGGATCTGCTGGGAAGAGACTCAGTTAAATACACGACACCAGGAACTAAAAATATCTTGTGGTGTTCTTTTTGATTGAAGGATTGCACGTTCACTGAAGGAGGTCATATAAATCACAGAAGGCTTTAGCTTTGATCTGACTAATGATCTTAGATTAGGGCAAGGTGTCTGATCAAACAGCTTGTACATGCAAACAATGAGGGTAAATTGTTTTGTATACAAGATGTTTATAGTGAAAAAGCAGTTCTGAATAGCATGTAGAATTCCAAGACTGTTTAGGGACCCCAGTATGCAGAAATATTCAAATACATCATTTTTAGAATAGGCGAAAATAACTCATTTGTACTGCAAAATGCAAAAAAGTCATAGCTCTAAAACTGAATCTGCTACAGCCTCTGAAAGACAGTAAAGTCAGTCGGGGTTGCGGGTCTCAGGGGGTTAACCCTTAACCCTAATCCAGCATTGTTAACCTCAGGCAAAGCTTGAGTTAATAACTAAAATAAGGCCCCTTTAAAAGACAACATCCTAAACCACATGTTCACTATAAATATTCATATCTATTGCTTCAATCAAGAGTCACAACATTTTGACTGCGGTTTTAAAAGTTACTCTTGTAAATAAAGAGTTGACCCTCTCCCCTAGCCTATGAGTTCTGCTTTGGTGGACATTTAGGACTAAAAAAATGTTTTTTTCCCTTTGGCAAATATTTTCAAAACCCATTAATGGCCTATCAAACCATATCTAAAGAAAACATCCAACTTTTATATACTTATTGCTGTTAAGAGAAATACAAATACAGATCAGTTGTCAACCACCTTTCATCACAACCAAGCTGATAAGTGGATGTGTTGTTTATCTTAGTGTGTCGACATGTAAGAAGGCCTGACTTGGAAGAACACGTCTGTGATTAAAGGTTCTTTAGTGAATTATCTTAATCTACATCTCAGAGGGTAGAAATCATATTTATATGATTCATAGCAAGAGTTGCAACACTATTGTTGTTCAGTTGTCCAAATGTGTGTCAGTGTGTCATTAAATAGGAAATAAATTCTAATGCATATATCTCACTAAACAAAACATGTGTGTAGTAACATGTATTTAAATGAATTAAGACGGCTCTCTCTAGAGGACACGGCGTTGGGAAGGAAGGCTGGGTCAACTTAGTCCTCCTTTCCACATCTAAAATCAATGGACTGTTAATCCCTAATAAACAGGACCCTACTTAAGTTTTTTTTAAGGGATCAAGTCCACAATGGGCCAGTCGCCTCCTATAAGGGTCTGGGAGCGACCCAAAGCTCGACCAATCACTCAAAATAAAAAACTAGGGCGGACAAAGTTAACGTGATAACGCGTTGACGCAATCCGTTTTAACGTTCCTAATTTCAACTTGCGATTTTTTAGGTTGTAGCGGGCTCAGCTTTAAAGCTAGAGTGAAGATACTGACATATGAAACTAGAAAACCTAATGAATCCATTGGTACCAACTAGGGATGGAACGGTTCAGGTAACCGAACCGTTCGGTTCGCTAGTCACGGTTCGGGGCGTGTACAGTATGTATTGTCTGGTTCATTTGAAATAAGTTAGGAGGCCGATTGTGTATTTTTTTCATGTAGAGTTTGGCTCCCGTTTATTGTCACACTAGAAATCAAGGCCTATTGAAGGAGGCTGGGACACGGGCGGACATGGGTCTTGAGGTATGGGGTATACTACATGCGCAGTGTAACTGAAGCTGTGGTCGTACGTTGCTATTGGTTCAATTTCAGCGAGTGCAGACCAGATTTTACTGCGCATGTGTTGTACCCCAAAGATATGATGCGTTGATGAAGCGTGACCCAGCTGTTCTCTTAATACATCCATGGACCCAGACTCCTTCTCAGTTGGCACGGATGAAGTGCAGAGTGCGGCTGTCAGTCAGTTTAGGAAATGGCGAGTGGACACGATAAAGTACAGTTAGAGGATCCACCAGCATCGTTTCACTCTGCTGTATGGGAGCATTACAGATTTAGTGTTACCTATGAAAATGACGGAAAAAAAGTGGATGATAAAACGGCGACTGTGTGTAAGCACTGTGCAACACGTGTGGTTTATGCTAGCGGCAACACTTCCAATATGACGAACCATTTATGAAGACATCACCCCGGTGTGGCCGTCGATAGCGCAAGGACGAGAGAGTTGGGTAGGAAAGTAAATGAAAAGCATGTTGAAATCAGAACATGACCTCTTCGCTGTATCATAAACGTACCGAACCGAACCAAAAACCGTGATATGAACCGAACCGTGAATTTTGTGAACCGTTCCACCCCTTGTAAAAACTATGTCAAACTAGCTTGCCGCAAGGAGGCTAAATAAATAAGCTCCAAAATTACGCTAAATTTTGGCAAGGAAAAACTGGCATGGTCATCTTCAAATGGGTCCCTTGACCTCTGACCTCCAGATCAGTGAATGTAAATGGCTTCTATGGGTACCCACGAGTCTCCCCTTTACAGACATGCCCACTTTATGATAATCACATGCAGTTTGGGGCAAGTCATAGTCAAGTCAGCACACTGACACACTGACAGCTGTTGTTGCCTGTTGGGCTGCAGTTGAGCATATTTTAATGCTAAATGCAGTACCTGTGAGGGTTTCTGGATCAATATTTGTCATTGTTTTGTGTTGTTTACTGATTTCCAATAATAAATATAAGCATATTTGTCCACTCCCATGTTGACAAGAGTATTAAATACTTGACAAATCTCCCTTTAAGGTTCATTTTAAACAGATAAAAAAATGTGCGATTAATTTAGGATTAATCGCGATTAACTATTTTAATCGATCAACAGCCCTAAAAAAAAAAACACAAATCCCCTTTTAAAAAATAAACAAATAAAATTTCATATCAAAACTACAAAATCAAACAATAACCCTGCTGACCCGATCTGGAGCTCCTTGACGGTGCCCCGATCCTGCTTCACTGCCAGTGGACGGGGCGGCACTCCCCCACACTTTATTGTTATTACTGCTATTAGTGTACATTTTATATGTTTTTCATCCATCCACCCAAGACTCCACCCCAGACTGACTGTTTAGAACACATGCGCGCACACACACACACACACACACACACACACACACACACACACAAATTTAGGTGCAAACAATTTTTCACCATGCCTTTTGGCACCACAATAATACATTTTAAGCGGCTAAATGATTGTGACTGAACAGAAATAAAAAACAAATGTTTTTCGAGACCATCTCTGCCGAAGACGTTGTGTCAGAAGGCCACTGGAAGCAGGGGGTCCAAGGGGCCATTGGCCCCCCACTTTACCCCCCGTCCCGCATTGCAAACAAGAGCAGATTAAGAAAACATGTTAAATGCCACGCCAAGCTTTGATGCTCGCAGTACTAGCGTGTGAAAGTGGCCATGGCCATGTTTAAGTGCAATCGTGTTTACATATTATGTAGCGAGTGTGTGGTCGAGCGACAGAGAGAGATGTGCTCAGAGTAGATCGGCTGTTTGGCGATCATCAGAGCAGAGAAGAAATTAGTGGTAAAGTTGTCGTGTCACACACACACACACACACACGCACACACACACACACACACACACACACACACTTTTTGCCCCCACCCCCACTTCTGAAATGAATCCTGTGCCTCTGGTCAGGATTAGGCCGTTTAGGGCCGGGGACTGGCGTAACGGGGCCTGCAGCATTCTTCTTGACAAAAAAAACAAAAACAGAAATCCATAGTTCTCTAATTACTGATATTGATAATTATATTTATCAATAGTTCTTTGAATTACCAGTATGTTTTATGGTTGTGATGTCGCTCGGGAAGGAGTAAAGGCCACGGTTTCACACACACACACAGAGAAAGACCTGCTAAATGTTCAGTCGGCCTGTATTCACTGTTCTCGTCTTCATCGTGTTGTTCTGATAGCATTTTGTCATTTCAAATAAATAAAAAAGAATCAAGACGTGTGATGCGTCTCTTGGGAGATGATTCACATAAATTGCGGTCTTCCCAGCCAATACATAAACTGTAATTTCCTCTGTGCAGCTTGGTGTGCTGCTGTCTTATTTCTATCTATAAAAACAACAACAGTCTGTGACTAATTCTCATTTCCTCCAGTCTAGCGTGATGTAGTGATAAGTTACAGGCAGAAAATTAAAGCAAGAGTTGATGAGAAAAACTTTAAATGAAATCATGATGTTTGTTCAGCAGCTTTTGAAGCTCTGCTGACAACAAGGGAATAACAGAATCCTTCATCCCTGCCTTTAAACTGGTAAACAATGATATGAGGTCGTCTCCTTAGAGCATCACAATCTCTCTTCAGTATATTCTACAGAGGGTCCAAAACATGGAATTCTCTGCTTTACATTTTTTGAACATGTCTCCACAGCATTTTAAAGGAGCCCTGAATCCCTTCTTCTGACCAACCAATATCTTCCATATGGACTGCCTGTAATAAGCTGGGTCCAACCAATATTTTCCTTTGTCATACAAGTCTATTATGATTATCATTTGTTATTCTTTTTTTCATTATTTGTGTTTATCTTCTCTCACTTTTCTTATGAAAACTCTAAGCTTATTCACATGACTGTATGCTCTTAGTTTGTTAATGACAGTGATTTGTGGATGGATGTGCGTCTCTGTTTTTTTTACAATGTCTTAAATTATTGATAGATACATACAAACTGTGTATATTACATTACTGTAATTATTTCCTGCATTATGCTGCCTGGAGAATGCCACTTTTCAAGCCCTTGAAGGGCTTTTAGGCAATATCCTTCACATGCAAATTATATGTTGTATCTTTATAATTTAATCTTATTTCTTTAACTTATTAACGCAATCAATCTTTCGGAGGTTGTAGCGGGCTCACTTTTAAAGTGGAAGAGTGAAGATACTGGCATCACATGAAACTAAAGAACCTAGGGAATCTATTGGTACCAATCATGTCATTCTAGCTTGTCGAGAAGCAGGTTAAATAACGCTCCAAACTTACGCACATTTTTATAAATTATATATATATATTCTAACTTTTACATCTTTCCTAGTCTAAAATGTCACATTGCTTGAATTAAAAGGTTGACAATGTAGATTTTTGGTGGTTTCCACATCTGTCATTTTCCCTGCAGTGGGAAATCTGCATTGTTAGTTTTTCACAGAACCCCAGAGACACAGCTAGTTTCGAGGAAAATGCATCGTACTTCGCCTGGCTACTGAAAACCAGCACAAGATAAACATTGCAGAAGCCCCAAACATTACAAAACAGCTAATTATGTGTTTCCACAAGTTCCCGTAAATGTTGTATTTGCGTGAGAGAACTTAAATCCTTTTAAAGAAACAATCTCTTTTGGATGTTTGTGGTAAAAAAGGATGCAGAAATTGTGACTATTCTACGTAACATCTCTTTCTCTTTCTCTCGTTGCACAAAAGGATGAATCAACTTGATGTCAGTAACAAACCCATATCAAACATTATATTTTATTATTTAATAAAGGTTTTTTCTCACTGAGATAGATGATAGGAATGATGTGAAACAGCCTCACTGAAGGGAAGGATATAAATGGGCAGGGTAATGTGCACCATATGTAGCAGGCCTTGAGATTTCACTGAAGATTAAACGCTTAGTCCCAAAATGTTGAGCTGTAAATTGAATTTTCCTGTTAAAATTTAATCAGCCCATGTTAAAGAGGGTGCAATAGATCCACCAGGATCTTATTTTTAGCTCATAATCTGATAAATATCTTCTCACTGATGTACCCAAAAGAAGAATAACAGATCCTGGTGTTAAGTTCAAATACTACTACTGCTTGCTGTCAAAGATTATCTGTGTCTGTTCCATGAAAATGTTTGTGTTGACTTCGGTTTGTCTGCAATACATTGAGCTTTTTAACGATGTACATTAAAGCTAAAACATTGACTAAGTTAATGTCATTTTGTACTTGTTCCATGCATGCAGTTGATTTGTTTCATTGTCTAGATGACAATACAAACTTATGTTTTGTGGACAAACTTTGTTCATACACACAGAACTGAATTTAAAGTTCCAGTTAAGATCCAAATGTTTACAAAGATACGTGTGTCACAAATATGTATAAGACATTACAACATACATTACAATATTTCCATTTAAAGTAATGGTGCAGCCACAAAACAACTGTATCTTGGCTTTAAACAGTTCACTCAATGAAGGGAACAGGCAGATACTAAATATGCAATGTTGTCATACAAAGAAAATATTTCTCTTAAGTTAAGGGGGATAAAAGGGGGACGTTTTCAGGGTTCACAAGGTTAAGAAAACGAACATGTTCTGATTACAGACACTTACTTTTCTTGCATGTTTTCTTATCAACCCACCACACTACATGTGCTATCAACACATTATATGACATATAACATTGATTTATTTTTCACATACTCTGGGTGAACCAGTGGGTGTTGGTTTTCCTTTCCATTTTGGTTATGGTCTGGCTCTGAGAAAAACATCTCAGAATATCCTAGGACCCGGTAAAGTTAGACTGACCTTCGAAAGACACCCATTAAGCATTGACAAGCACTGATAAAACAAGAAAAAGATTATTATAAATTATAGAATTTCAGTGCAGACAGAGTTAGTAGCTGGTCCCAGAGTTATTCAAACTTGGCCAATAGTACAATTATCCCATTTATTGGAACATGCTCCTGTACCCTTAATATTTATTCTGAAATATAGTACATTAAGGGTGCTTTCACAAGCTATAGTCTGTTGGGCTAGTCCGAATCAGAGGGACATTGATACTTTTGTTTTCTATTTAGTTTGGTTCGGTGCACAAAGTGCACAGCAGACCATACTGAAAAAATGATTATCTGAGGGGCGTGTACGAAGGAGAAAAATGATTATCTGAGGGGCGTGTACGAAGGAGAAAAATGATTATCTGAGGGGCGTGTATGAAGGAGAAAAATAATGAGCTGAGGGGCGTGTACGAAGGAGAAAAATAATGAGCTGAGGGGCGTGTACGAAGGAGAAAAATAATGAGCTGAGGGGCGTGTACGAAGGAGCTGCCACTTCTATGCAGGGAATCACAGACTTTGATATATTGCTGTTGAAGTTTTTTCACTTTGATTCGGCACTGGTCTACTGTGCGCACAAATCCCTTCTCCTCCAATGACTTTATAAACGTCACTATTGCGGACTTTATTTTGCGTATTCTGTATTTTTTCTTTGGCCCAGATGTCAAGCAAACATCGGACTTCTGCAGAAGTCCAGGTCAGTCCTCTCCCACTCATGTTAACCTGTCATTTACCTCAACAAATGCCCACACAGGCAGCCTCAGCTGGCATTTTGGTTCGCTTGGAAACGGTCCGGAGGTCCAGAGCTTTGTAGAATACAAACATACTAACGGTGAACATAAGTAGAGGGCATCTTTGATTACAGTTTGTGCAAAAGTGAATAATAGAATAAATAAAATAATAAGGTTGAATAATGAAAGTAATAGTTATTATTGTGTCAATTCAGGGCTCCAGAGTGCGACCAAAAAATCCGTCAAGTACGACTAAACATTTTCATTGGTGGCTCTGGTGTGCCTGACATTTAGCTGGTCTGTCTTTGTATATGTGTGAAACTGGGGGCCCGGGTTCTTCACATTAAAGGCAGTCTACAGGCTGATAGAGGAAACCCAGAGAGTCCCAGAAGGTCTCATTACAGGTTAGGTTACAACCTGTTCGCACATTGGCAATGAAAAACGATTTATACGTGTAAAAAGTTACATACAGTCCCTTTAAGTCAGGGGTAAATTATATATACACATGCAATTGATAAAATTGTTTTCTTTACCATTTGACTTCATGATAGAGAAGTGAAAAATGGAGCCTAATCTAAAGATACAGGAGTCATCATGAAAGAACAGACTCGCACAATATTGCTATTTTTATTTATTCATTCATCCTTTCTTTATGCAGAGGGACATTATGATTTATGATTACCCTTATTTAAGATTGTTTGATTTTCAAAAAGGATGTTAACTAAACAAGATGTGTGTCCTATCTGTGAACTAAAACATTTGGTCCTTAACTAAATGTGATGTAAAGTGATTCCAGTATGTTTTAGTGACATTTTAAGGGGTTCTAAGCATATTTTGATGATTATCGGGATAATATTGTGAATCGCAATTATTTTGGCCGGGATCATCATGACATTACATTTTCATCATCATATCCCATGCCTAATATGCATATTGAATTACAATATGCTGAAAGGTTATTATATAATTTTTGCCCAATGATGCCAAAAATATACTGCCTACTGCCACTTTAAAACGATGCAGGTCTGACTCCATGCTTGTGAGCTTAGTGGTCTTAAACTTTGTGATCACAAGCGTTTATTACTAACCTCTCTGAGCTGTTAGTTGGACGAGCTGGAAGATGAACTGCTCAATGAAACGACGAGTGGACCGATGAGGGCAAATACCAGCAACAACCGGACATGGTGATATACTGAACCAGGATCTACTAGCCCAGGCCCAAGGATGTCCCACTGCATCTCACTGAAACAGTTCAACATTACCACACAGAAGTATTTACCTTTCGCAAGCCTCATAATTTCCTTTACCCGTTGGTAAACTCCACCGTGGTAATGGGCCTCATTCTGCGGCAGCTTTGACAATGACCTGGCGGTACAGGTGTTATGTTGAAGTCTGTTCACCCGTCGAGTTGTAACTCGGTAGCCCTCGGTAACCATGGGTAACCCTCGGTAGTTCGGGTTAGTACGACGGAGTATTAGGGCCACATTGAGGAAAAACAAATCTGAGATTTCGAGAATAAAGTCGTAATATTACGAGAATAAAGTCGTAATATTACGAGAATAAAGTCGTAACTTTACGAGAAAAAAAAGTCGTAAAATTACGAGAATAAAGTCGTAATTTTATGAGAAAAAAAGTCGTAATATTACGAGAATAAAATCGTAATTTTACGAGAAAAAAAGTCGTAATATTACGAGAATAAAGTCGTAATTTTACGAGAAAAAAAGTCGTAATATTACGAGAATAAAGTCGTAATTTTACGAGAAAAAAGTCGTAATATTACGAGAATAAAGTCGTAATTTTACGAGAAAAAAAGTCGTAATATTACGAGAAGAAAGTCATAACTTTACGAGAAAAACGAAAATAGCATGTAAAATTACTAATTTATAATATTATGACTTTCTTCTCATAATACTACAACCTTTTTCTCGTAAACTTATGACTTTATTCTCGTAATATGACTTTATTCTCGTAATCTCAGATTTATACTCTGTCGTACCATAGACCTACAACAATGATAAATAAAAATGAAAATGTAAACAAAAAACAGTTATTCAAATCCACAGGGAGCCACTGGAGAGGAGCTGAAGAACCCCAGGTTGCTCCGGAGCCGCAGGTTGCTGACCCCTGGGTTAGGGATAAAGGCTGGTTCAGATTTAGGTAGGGAAAAACACAAATTGACGGGAAACAGTACTCGACACAACAACTATACGTCTGATTAGCTTAGCACCTGTCGTCTACCTACAGTTCGTGAATGCACTCTACTGGTCTGCTTTACATCCCGCCCCAACACCGTCTTGATTGGTCTGACACCCGGAAGTAAACTGACTGCAATTAACTTTATTGTCAAGTGACAAAGATGTTTTTTGTTTTTGTTTTAACCTGTTAAATGAACTAGTAACTCAAAACAGCTGTTTATTAATGTTAACATTCACTTATTTATTCTTGAATAATGAATAATAAACACTGGCAAGGTAGCCTATATATGATTGTGTTCTTGTTTTTTTAATTGCATGATGAATTGCTGTGTTTTTATCTTGTATGTTTTCTTTTCTTTTATTGCCATGGACCCTCCTGTGTCTGAAATAAAGTTTGAATAATAATTCTGATTGAAGTATTATATAGATAAGTTATTTGGGAACATGCTGTACAGTGTTAGCTGCTACTGTATGGTTGCCAATTAACTGTGAATCAGTTGGTAAAAGGCGCAAAACCAATATTTCTTTCTATTATATACTATAGTGTTCTCTCATGTAAAGTGCTGAGGTGTTAGAAGGAATGGGTCATTAGGTCAAAACTGCTTTTATGGATAAGGATTATTTTGTAGACCAAGCTTTCTAACTCAAATTCCTGCTCAGCTCAGTTAATACCTCTCAGCTCCATTGCAAAAGGAAAATCCTCCTCCTGTTTAACACTCATGCCTGTGGATTTCTTTAAGAATTCAAATGTAGTCTCCATCTTGTTTCCATTTTACATGCTCCCCGTGCGATCTGTAAACACGATATCTTCTTTCATTGGTACAATATACAGATGTGACTGAAACGAGTGAGCAGCCAAGAAATGTCTCAACGATGTGCACTGCTCAATGTGACAAAGTATGCCAACGCTAAACGGAAAAAATGAGGTTTGAGTTATTATGTACTCAATGTGAAGCCAGAGGCCAGAGGGTTTGTTGTACTACAAAATCTGATGAGCGGCACAATCTAGATGTCTTAACTGTTCTAAATAAAGGAGAACAAATCAAGTGTGCAATCAATCAATAAACTTAAATCAATCTCATTTCTTTTTCTCTTTCTTTCTTTTTTACTTTTAATCATTACAAAAACACAGCAATTCATAGAACATTGACTAAAGAAACTAATGGTACCACACATAGGCTAAGTACAACACAAAGAAATACAAATATATATAAAATGATTGCGAAAACAAATTAATTATTTATTATATACTTATTTGTGGAAAAAAATAATAATAATAAGTAGTAGTGTTTGATTTATTATTCTAGAGGTTTACTTTATTTAAATTTTATTTTTCTTTTGCTAGTTATTTGTTTAGTTTAACTATTTTCTTGTTTGGTATATTTAGTTTTTTGCATAATTAGTATTTTGTTTTCTTTTGCTCATGAATTGAGTAAAAACTGTGGGTACCCGCGGTTATATAGGTAGGCAGGTATGTACTGTAGGACCAGCATGCACCTGGGTGGGCTTATGGTTTTTTACCAGAACAAGAGAGGAAACAACATTCATGTTTTCTTTATGCTTCGTTTGCTTGCTCGCTTTTTGGATGAATAAATCAATAGAAACACATACTGTACATTTTGCAAGTGGACAATGGACTCTTTTGCCTTCGTAAACCACCCAGTGGCCTTTTGATTAAAATTTGATTTTGATTCTTGTGACAAATGGCCACTACAATAATTAATTGGCGCTGTAGTTGTTTTACCAGTTAATCTCTACAGTCCTAAGCCAGTATAACATCTCTTTCCATGTATTTTACATTAATAACCATAATTTAATACAAGACTTACTAACAAAACGAAATAGTCAATTCATTAAAAGAGGTGTGAACTCATCCAAAACTTAAAAACAATAATATTTTCAACTCAATCTGATTCAGATGTATTTGAGGATTTATCACATTACAGGCTCACTCCTGCTGTGCTTGCTATTGGCTGCCCAAGGCCGTTCTCCACGCTCTGTAATGAGCACATTTCATGGAAGAGGGTACAGTATACTCCATGCCTCTCCACACCTCCAACACATCTTATCCTGGCTCAGTCCCATCTGGTATAATTTAATGGGTGTGAAGTCGACTCTGTTTGACTTCATACCAGATACCTTTTAACCTCTCCCCTTCTCTAATATGGATCTTATTGTTTTATACAGTCTGCAACCACGTCTAAATAGCTATCATAATTCATATAGTTTTGACAAATATGATCATTTGTCTCTGATAGGCTGTCTCTAGTGCTGATTAATGGCATAACAT
This sequence comes from Adelosebastes latens, assembly GCA_916700685.1. Lineage (NCBI taxonomy): Eukaryota > Metazoa > Chordata > Actinopteri > Perciformes > Sebastidae > Adelosebastes > Adelosebastes latens. The sequence continues at coordinate 74,447 of CAKAKR010062558.1, forward strand.
CAACATGGGCCTTGAGCAAAGGACTACTTTTGAATGAACAGTTTTCAGTGTCTGTGCTGTGGCTGCCTGCTGCTCCCAAACAGCTGTAAGGAGGAATTCCCCCACAGGTACTACTAAAGTATTAACATTGGCCTGAAGAACTTCCTCAACTGTGACATTAGTGTGAGGAGAAGCCATAACCATTTACTTGAAAAATTACTCTAAATTGCAGGACAAGACAGTTTGCATCGGTGTCATTTTGAATTCACACTTTATTTCTCTCTTTATGTGCATCATCGACGTCCCTTGCTGACTGTGGCCAATTCTACTGCACTTTATACTGTTGGATGTGATGCTTTACAAATTACCACAGAGGGCATGTGTCAGAGCCATGAGAGGTCATAGTTTGAGAAACTATACCTGACAGATACTGTTTTAATCCTACAGTATTTTGCTCCAAGCACAGTATTTTCATCTCATCAAGTACTGTACCTTGGTGATGGAAACAAATGGTGAGAAGTTGCAGCGATATTTGACTCTCCTACAACCCTGTGTTAAAACAACACAGGGGGCGTGTTGCATTGTGTACTGGTGAAATATCATTTACAATCCAGGAAGTTCAGTTTGAGTGACAAAATCATGAATTTGGAGGCTTATCAGACACCAAAACGCTGCACAACTTTCAACTTTTTTTGCCGGACGACGTTGCATTATTTTGCCGAAGCCCTCTGGACTGGCCTCCTGGCCTGAAGTCGGTATGAACAAAGAGAGTCTGTATCAAGGTGAAGATTGTCATTATCATTTTACATCAGGGATCTAAGAACAGCTTTGTAGCGCTCTGTTGTCAGCTTTCTAAAAATTTAAAAATCTGATTAAAATGTAAATTTAAAATCACATTTATTCCACACTGATATGAGCAAGTGCTTTACATGAGGTCGTCAAATCAAGCAGTGGCCAATTCAGTCTCCTTCCAACTCAGTTTGACAAGGCACAGCCTTGAAATGAATTTACTTAGGGGGGAGTATAATCCCATGTCAAGTCAAATTGACCTGGAATAAACAGATGATGTGTTTTGGGGCTACATCTGCGGTTAAGGTTAGACGTCACAGGAAACGATCATTTACAAATGTTTCGTAATCCAGCCAATCATTTGAGGAAAATCTTCAGAGTCTGAAGATGCTCTCAAAGCCCTTTTCCCTCAGGATGCACCGATCCCACTTTTTCAGTCCCGATATCAATATCGATAACTGGGCTTAGGGTATCGGCTGATATCGAATACCGATCTGATACCAGTGTTTAAATCACATGCATTCATATTCATATGCAGTAAATAAGATGTATTCCTCACTGTGTGGGAGTGACTGGGATCATTCTGTTATGTGTAAGGCAGCATCAGGCTTAGACATCGCTTTCCTAACTTAATAAACCAAAATGTAACAAATAAATACATAGATATAAATTTAGTGGATTGTTATTTATTATTAAAATAATAAATCGTACACCAGCAACTTGGCAAAAATATCTTCAAAATTAACAGGAATTTCAATTCAGGTGTAAAACTTGTTAATGCAGCAATAAATTGGTCAAAACTTAAACAAGAATTAAAATTCCAGTATATAATGTATATAGTATATAAACCTAGAATTTAATTTAATAGATAGGCCCCATTGTCACCGACACCCGATCCAGCTATTTGAGTCAGTATCGGCTCGATATCCGATCAGGTATCGGTGCATCCCTACTTTTCCCACTGAATTGTACCTGGCAAAGGAATCATTTATACCAGAGTATTATGAGCTCACACACAAGGCACACTTTTGCAAAACGCACATCACCAAAAGGAAGCATATGGACCCTCTGCTCGGATGCATGTCAATGATTTCCCATTAAGATAGCTCAGCTGCAGATGTTACAGATGCTGCGAGTAGGATGGTATGCTATTCTCTACGAATAGTGCCAGAGGCTAGTGGCAGACACTGCTGTCTTATATATTCTCTGGGGACTTGGCTTTTATCCTAAATTGTGTCCATATGCTGGAGCAGTTGTTGAAATCGTGAGCTCTAAAGGGATTGTTGTTTTTCTCACTCAGCCTAAAATAGTTGTACACTTTTGAATATTTAATGAGAAAAGTCTAACTCTTTTTAGCCTTTAAGTCAGAGAAGTACAGAGGTATCTTTGGTTATATTTTGTTAGTAGCTTTGCAAGAATAAAATGTTACCAATTTAAAGAACTTACAGTACTGATGTCCTTTCTTTGGTTCTCATAAGTTACAGTTTCATCGCTCCCACAGAAACAAATAGTGGAAAATGATCCACGATTACTGTAGCAGACAACCACAACAACACACTTCTCCAAAACCACTGCACTTCAAAGAGATTCAAGAAGAAACAGGCACTTTTGGGGAATAGCCATTGTATTACTGTGTACTAAATCAAACAAAACTGAAAACATGGAAAGTTTAATAGGCTTGCAGATATTTGACATGTCATAGCAGGAACAGCACACATGTTATTAATTACATACTATTGGTGCCTTCAAATGGGGTCGTGTTTACCGTGTTCACGAGATGAGTCCATATGAACATCCCCCTCTCGTAGTATTCACGACCTCTTAGGTGGAAAGTTTCTGAAAGCTCTGAGTTCACGAGTTGTAACGTGTTTGTTGACGTTGTCAGAAATGGCGGAGGCCATGGAGGTTCATTTTTCGGTGCATAATAAGTTAATATATTGCAATTTTAGTCGTATATAGTTTTTCTTGGTAATTTTATAATGTGTCTGAGGAAAATGTTGATATTTCCAATGGCCTCTTCTTTCTCCTCCGTCATTATGCCTTTGCATTTCCTGCATTATGTTACCCGCTTGCCAGCTTGCTAAATTGTTTGCCTCTAGATGCCGACAGTGACGTTAATATTACCGTTGCTTAGCAGCGCTGTTCTCACGACTTAACCACTTAAACGCCAAGCATATCGTGTACACGACTTCCCATGTTGTAAACACAAATTCACAAGTTTAATTTGAAGTCACCATATGGCTATTCCATTTAGATGGTTCCTTGACCTTGGTACTGTCCATGCTGCCTCACTAGCAGGGTTTGAGCAGAGTCCTCATTAGTGCTATTAATTATTAAGGATGATGTATTATTTAATATCATTATCGTCTGTTGTATACCGATTAAAAGGTCAACAAGATTTATGCAGAGGGTCTAGTTGTTGTGTCACAGTTATGTAGGCAGGTGGACCCAAATGCAGATGCAACAAGAACTAAAGAAAAATAATAATTTATTACCAGACTCAGAAGACAAGGAGTAGAGACGAGGAGCACGCCAACAGCTGAAAACAGCGGGACACACTGACCACGAACTGACAAGGGACAACAGGAAACACAGGTATATATACACAGAGAGCTAATCACAAGATCAACACACAGCAGGAGTCGGCAGGCACTGGCATAAGGAGGGAAACACAAGGATTGGCTAACAATGGAGACATCGAGGGTGTAGTAGGCACTAACATAAGGGGACGAGACTAATACGAGACAGGTGTGATAGAAAACAGGCGGGAAAAAGACAAAGACAGGAAGTAAAACAAGACATGACACATGAGGAAAGTGATTATCAAAATAGAACAGGAAACAAACCATGGCATGTTGTGGATTAGATGAGGAGCCTTTACGTTACACTTTTTTGCTACTTTATTGCCACTCAGCAGAAGCCATTAAATACTCAGTCATTGCCTTTCTATAAAGTCATTTCCATTGTAGCTGACCAAAAACAAAGCACGCAGAAGACAAAAATGCAAGAATACCATACAATGTGCAAACAACATTTCACATATGAGTCCAGTATTATCGTGTTGCACAACATTGTTTGTGTCTTTGAGTCTTTTTCATTCAAAGAATGTGATGCAATAAATCCTGTCAGCCCACAGTCTGTTTTTGCTCTTCTTCTGTCGGATATCTGACAGAGTTGCTGCTCCGGGCATGTCTCCAGTGGGCGACACAGGGGTCACAAATCAGTGGGATACCTCCGGGTCTAACATGTGATTGTAAACATGAGTTTATGGTCTCAATATCTAGTTTCAAGTCTTGCTCAATACAGCATGATGTTCATTTAGTAAATTATCATTTAGAGTCAAATAGACATTAAAGCAGGGTATGCTTTAGGGCTTGGCTACCTTGTGATTGACAGGTCGGTCGCTACCACGGCGTTGTCCGTGTTTTCGGCGTTGAACTTTAACCCTTTTAGCTCCACCATCTCCTGTCACTTCTGGTTGCAAAAAAACAACATGGCGAAGGCCAAAATGCACGAAGCTTTAAAACGGCAGTCCGCAAACCAATGGGTGACGTCACGGTGACTACGTCCACTTCTTATACACAGTCTATGTTTCAGATAAAAGTCAGCATCCATTATTATCAAAAGTCTTACCACCAGTAATCACAGGTGTAGCCAAATCAACAAGGACCAAAATCCTAAGAGTTATCACTTTAAAAAGTGTAACTATATTGTGTTGACTACTTTTCTCCTGGAAATCAGACTAGAAACTTGTTTCAGTTGCCCACGACAACAAAAGTGTATTTTTTTTTATCAGTTACAGGAATATTCTAAAATATAAAAAAAACATGCACCAGAAAGAAAAAGTTACCAACTGTTAAACAATCCTTAAATATGTCAACCACACAACAGGCACATTTTAAGTGAAAAAAGATTGCCTTTTAGAGACAACTCTTGTTTTGGTTTGCAGTGTTCACACAAACCTTGTGTTAGTCACGCTAACATGCTTTAGTTCTGCATGTGATTTCTGACCCTTCCACCAGCACACACATGCTTTAGGTTAGCAACAGGAGAGTGACTGCTGGTTTATACCTGTGTGAGTGCACAGAAACCACGGGGCAGCTGTACCAACACAACGCTTTGTTATCCTTGTATTGCAGTGGCCCTCGTGTGCTCAGGCATTCCCACAGCAGGATGCCTCTACACTTACCTCACCAAGTCGAGTGACTGTCACAACACGCCAACTTGATCTTTAAAGACACTGATGAACAGATATAGATGCCAAGTGTACTTGAATCGATGTCAGACAGAGTTTATGTGGCCATGCAGGGTCCTGTCTCTGTCTGTTTACATGACAGTCTCAATGCTGAAGAGCCGTCACTGTGACACTCATCTGTTTCATTTCAAGGTATTTGTGTGAAACAAGCTATATTTTGACCATATACTGTATTTTCCAGTTCTGTGCTGCTATTGATGGAGTTACAGTAAAATAACCTTGAGTGTGTGACATATGCTACGTACACTGTAAGCTCTACCATATAAAGTGAATGTGGTGTTTGGTCGTAAATGCCGTTGAAACCAGCTAACTGGGTAAATATAGATTTACTGTCAGAGTGTAGGTTATATATACACATGTTTTGTAATGGAGCTCTGGCTCTGTCTTGACAAAGCATTTGGTCTTGGGTCGAGTTTTGGGACATTTTGTTGTGTTCAGCTTTGGTTATTTTCAAATAATCTTAGTCAATATGTATCATGTGTTGCAAATAGGACAGACGGAGAGCGTAAGAAGTGAACACTCAGTATGTCTTATAGATGTAATAAAACTTGCGAAAAGGGATCTCCTAAAAATCCCTAATGAGTTTGTTTGAAGACATCTTCTTTGTGGGAACGTTAAGACATCTTCTTTGTGGGAACGTTAAGACATCTTCTTTGTGGGGACGTTAAGACATCTTCTTTGTGGGAACGTTAAGATATCTTCTTTGTGGGAACGTTAAGACATCTTCTTTGTGGGGACGTTAAGACATCTTCTTTGTGGGAACGTTAAGACATCTTCTTTGTGGGGACGTTAAGATATCTTCTTTGTGGGAACGTTAAGATATCTTCTTTGTGGGAACGTTAAGACATCTTCTTTGTGGGGACGTTAAGACATCTTCTTTGTGGGAACGTTAAGACCTTTGTATGATATGTGATCATGCCCGCACATACAGAAGAAGAAGAAGAAGAAGAAGAAAGGCACTTTTTTAATCCCCGAGTGGAAATTCAATTTTTTCACTCTGTTATTTGACATAGTACATGGTCCACACATGCACAAACAGGACCTATATACATGCATTAATGGAGAGATGTCCCCTGCCCCTGACAGGCGCCCCGAGCAGTTGGGGGTTGCTCAAGGAACTGGCATCTCTCCAGCTACCAGTTCACACTCAGTACTTGGTCCATGTGAGGACTTGAACCGGCAACCCTCCGGTTCCCAAGCCAAGTCCCTATGGACTGAGCTACTGCCGTCCCCAAAGAAGAAGAAGAAGTTCTGTTACCAGCCACATTCATTTGGTCAAAGTTAGCATGATATTGACTGACAGATAAAGTAAAAGGCATATAGTTACGTACTACAATTACTATGAAAAGTGTCATATGCTGATGGCTGGCTGCGGTTCGTGTAGTGTTATTGCCACTAAAAATGTAAGAGGATGGCTACTTGTGTTTTTTTCCAGTGGCAACCTCTGGGTCTGAAAAGTGATGCCATTACGGAGGTGCCTTAAACTTGCATTCTTTCTAATAGCCAGCAGGGGGCGACTCCTCTGATCTGGTATCAAATAGCCCATAAGGCAGGTTATGCTTTAGGGCGTGGCTACCCTGTGATTGACAGGCTGCTACCACGGCGTTGTCCGGTCTGGGAGTTGTTTGTGTTTTCGTTTTACAACTTTAACCCTTTCACAGTGTGTTTTCAGTTCATGAAAGTTAATTATAACATTTTGATCACTTAAAAATGTTGGTTGTACTAAGCTCCACCCTCTCGTGTCACTACCGGTAGCAAAAAAACAAAAAGGCCAAATACCAAGATGGCGACAGACAAAATGACAAACTCAATCGAGGACTCCAAACGGCAGCCCACAAACCAATGAGTGACGTCCACTTTTTATATACAGTGGTCCACTGTGCATTATTCTGTGTTGGCCTTAGTTGTACATGTATTATAACTAAGTGATTAAGTAAGTAAGATATTTGTGATTTGAATTTCTGTATGTGTAAAGCAAGAATATTTGTTAGAACATAACATGGGGTCAGATGGAGTTCGGGTGACGTTTGGGTCTCAACTACATGAGTATGGGTTGGATTTGGGTAAAACAAAAATCTCACCATCTTTAATTGGTGTATTCTTTGATAAGAAGAATTTGCTTATCTAAAAGCATCTCTGAAGGTTTATTGTCACTAATTCATTTTCAAGGGCAAATTAATGTAGAATATATTCCTCTGCAAACTCCTTTAGATGGCAGATACATTCTGTAGAATTCGTGAATGCAGTACGTCGCTGCAAAATTATGTAAACATATCCTTTTTAGTCCAATTTGAATTAGCTATTAAGGCTTTTCACAGGAGAATTTTAAGTAATAAATCATCCTTAAATAACAGATTAATTGCCCATTGGAATTAATGTCTGGCAGATCTTATCTCTTCCAACGTCTTAAGATAGATTATCTGCCATATAAAGATATAATTACTGGCCAGAGCATTTTTGAGGCACGTTTATTTTCAAGACAAGGTTTCTCATGAAACACCACAACCCTAATGTGAGAGGAGCCAGGAGCCCAAACAGAGATGGTATTATTGAAAGGTTTTCCAAGTATTCAGCTCCTCTTAATGACATGTCCCATTAGATTTTATCTCATGTGGGTATTTGTTATTGTCTCATCAAAGTCTAAACGTTTTTTAGAAGGTTAGTTTGTGTTTTCATAACTGAGACCTGCAATGAGTTTACATAACATGGCATAACTTGTTTATGACCATACTGTTAGATCACCTCACACATTAGCTGTTAGGGTGCCAACGCTTCGGGGGGTTTTCCAGCTGCATGCCGCTTAGTGTACAGTATACAACTTTATGTACTGTACAACACAGTCGGTGTTGTTCAGGAAAGCAGAAATTATAGGGGCCATGGTGCAAGGTGCTATTCATTAAGGCATTACATAATGTCTGACACCTTATTATGTTTAAGCAGTTTAGTCATTATAGTTTCATATAACCAACCGCATGGGCTTCCTGGAGGATTCAAAAACTGCTTTTTTAGCTTTTCCATGTTCCATGTATGTCAGTGCTTCATGCGTTGTGTGAGGATGTGTGATATCAGCAGTTTAAAAGTCTTTTTTTTCTTACTCGGCTTTTTACTGTGAGAGGTCAGATCCTAAATGAACACAGAATTTTCTCCGAAAGTTTTTGGTTATTTCACATGAGAGATTTTGGTTTTGTGTTTTTATCTGAGCTCAGGTAGGAAAAGGTTAATTGTACATACATCCATACACAAAGCAAGATGATGTAGAAGATGTAGCACCAGTGAATCAAAATGTGATGACTGTTGCTTATTTATATTGCCAAATCACTGTCAATCAAATCTGATCAAACCACACAGTCTTGTTGAACAAATTAGCTGCGTCTTTGTGTGTTTTTTTCCTAATTTTAACATTTTGATTGTTTTCTTATTGAGTCATGACTATTCAATTTTATAGAAAAACAAGTTTTTAGGTGCTTTAATGTCCAAAAGAACAGCACCTTGATTGACAGGTTTTACATGCAACTTCCTATGAAATGTTTGATGATATATTGACCAAAATGTCTATTTTATGAACCAGAACTTGCTTGTGACAGGTCTAGCAGCTCACACCCCCTTATATTGATTCAGGAAAATAACTCATGTCAACTACCTGGCATATGTCCTGGAAAATCTCGCAACATGTCAGAAATCATCTTTCTACTTTTCTATTTACTGAAAAAGGAGCTATGCATGGCTGCATAGTCAGTCAGTTATTACCCGTCATTCTGCTCTTTGTACATTTCACTTGTGGCTTTTCAAAAAGATCTCCATATCAGTAAAATAGGTCACCGTGGAAACAGCAGGTCCCCTTGGAAACAGCAAGTCACCTTGGAAACCTCATAAGTAAATACATTCTTTTATTTTTAGGGAATATATTAAAAAACGTCATAAAAAAAAGACAGTAATTCCCCAGATTTGCATACAAGACACTTCTCAGTAATCACTTTTGTTTGGTCAATCAAAACAGATTTAAAGGTACAGTGTGTAGGATTTGGCGCCATCTAGCGGTGTGGTTACAGATTGCAACCAACTGAGTACCCCTCTGCTCACTCCTCCCTTTCCAAGACAGCGGTAACGTGAGCCACCGAGGGCAAAACCGTGATAACGCCATTGCTCAGAGACCATCCTTACCATAATAACACTACTTTAGGAGCAACAGATGGCGGCTGGCGGTACCACGGTTTTGCATTCTGTGGCTCACGTTACCGCAGTTTAACAAGCGTGTCGGAAAACTACCACAAACTACTTCAGGTAACAGAAAAACGCGAAACGCTCTCTCTAGAGCCAGTGATTGGTTTGTCCGTTCTGGGCTACTGTAGAAACATGGCGGAGCAACATGGTGGACTCCGTGAAGAGAACCCACCCCCCCTATGTAGATATGAAGGACTCATTCTAAGCTAACGAAAACACAATAATTCTTAGTTTCAGGTGATTATACACTAATCAAAACATAGTTATGAATATTATATTCCATTTCTGCTAACAGATCCCCCAAAATGTTACACAGTATTCTTTATAGTAAGTATTCAAATGCTTTCACCTGGGGACGAGTGTTGCATAAGCAAAGTGAAACTATTTCAATTAACTAAGTAGTTTCATTTGAGAACCGGGACTGTAATTACAGCCTGTTACATACTTTTAGGACCATGTGGTGTGAATTAAGAGGTGTTACTGTTATATAATCTGATGGCAAAACAACCACCAGCGGGTTTTGCACTCAATTATTCACCGTGGTCATCAAGATGTTTAGAATTTGAGCCTTTAGTTATTTCATTGTGAACTATGACGAGCAATACAAAACCTTCTTAAATTAAAATGCACAAACTCTTTTATCCAATTGAATCATTTCTTTTTGGTTAGATTGTAGTTTGCAGCCCTTGATTTTGTAGTAGGACTGTGTTTGAGAGCTTCACATCAGGGCTGTATAGGTACATAAACACAGACTTGAACTGGATGTTACATGATGTGGTATGCCTGGAAACAAAATAGACCCATTAATCTGCCATTGCGTCCGGTCAGATTGTATCTAGCATAAATACAACAAAGCATCTCACACAAGGGCTATTCAGCTGAGCAAACGACTGATAATAAAGCACATGCAAGTGTTCAACTGAGCGTGTCACACAAATCAAAAGGAACAAACGTTTTCACACTGTACATATGATGTTCACATGGTTGAGAACAATAAATCATTTCACTCAATCGAAAGCAAACGTCACCTTCCTCTTTGGGGCGGAGCAAACACAAAACCTAGCTCTGTCAGAACAGAAATAGAAATGTGACCTTCCTGGACTCTACAGTGTGTCTCTTGGCTCTGACGCTAATGAATCCATTAATGCATCATTTATCACCACTCTCTTTCTCATTAAATTTCAGTATAGAAAACATTCAGGTAGCAGCTTCTCATTAGCAACACATGGGGTCACCATTTCTGACGGATGTTATCAGAAAATGTGACCCCCACTGTACCTACTGTACCTGTGCAATAAATGAGCCAATACGTGACAGAAAACACACACAAATAAATTGCTAAACCGCAAGGTTGGCGGTTGATCCCCGGTTCCTACTGTCTACATGTCGAAGTGTCCTTGAGAGAGACACTTAACCCTAAGTTGCTCCACGGACGCTTCACAGCATCTCACTGCTCCTTAGGATAGGTTAAATGCAGAGGTCAAATTTCATGTATGTACCTGTGTGTGACTAATCTAATAAAGTTTAAGTTTTATATTCACAAAACTCTAAAAGATAAGCAAAAGATAGGTATAGTGGGGTCACATCAGAAATGGTGACCTTATGTGTTGCTGGCTCTCTGCGGTCACAGTTTTCGGTGGTAACACATTTTGGGGTAACACCGGCACTGACCAATTAAAACGTCTCCAGCGGCAGGTCACGTGAGCAACACTGCTGTAGCCAGTATTTGAGAAGGGATGAGCGTGCGTCATTTCGGCGCCGAGTGTGACGGTTTCATGGATTCATCAATACACAGCACAGTGAGACACTTCTGGGCCGCTGCGGCAACAATTAATTTCCATACAATTACCAACCCATCCCCTTTATTCTGATTTAATTTTATTCTTTAATCAACCAACACTTTAGAGTAATTAGGCTACGTGTTTCTACTACAATTTGTTAATTTCCATATAATTACCAACCAAACCTCTTTATTCTGCTTTGATTTTACTCTGTAATTACTTGACACTAATCCCAGGCAATTCTACTACAACAACTTGTCATTATATTGATTTTACAGATTTTACTGTTCAATTCTTCATATTACTACGTAATTAACAGCCCGTAAAAGGGTTACCGTGGAGATAAATAATGCATTAACGGATTCATTAGAGTCAGAGCTGAGAGACACACTGTAGCGTCCTGAATAGGCAGGAAGGTCACATCTCTGGACTATTCTGATAGAATTAGCAGAGTTTCATTAGAGTTTTTGTTTGTGTTAGGACAACATGTACTGCAGGTCTCAATTTAGACAGATGACATACTTCCTTCCACTCCTCAAGTACAAGGAAATCCATAGGAGATATAATGTTAATTATCTGATGGAAAGAAACATAATACTTTACTGGTTTGGATATAATCCAGAGTCCATATGTCACACAGTCCTGAGACTTTAGTGGTTAATAGGTTCAAACACAAAACAGATTTTCAGGATGAGAACATTATTGTACTGAAAAAAATCCACCATGCAGGTGCAAATTAGTTTGTGATAATGTGACGAAGACTCCGCCTCTGTGGATGACACATGGTAAAACAGACACTAGTAATATACTCATAAACGGTCATCCAGACACACACTTGATCTACCCAGATCTGGTCCTATTCTATCCAGTTCTGGTCTTACTCTATCCAGATTTGGTCTAATTATCCAGATCTGGTCCTATTCTACCCAGATCTGGTTGTCGTCTACTAATGTAAAAAAAAAAAAAAAAAAAAAACATTATTCCATTCAAAACTTTACGTTTTCACTCTATTGGATTTCTGGGTCAAAATTATGTCATAACGTCAAACAGGAATCCTCCAAGGTCAACTTACACGAAAAAGTTCATGATTCTAGGTGCTAGGGTTCAAAAGTTCAGGGGGGAAAAATCAGGGATTTATTTTTTTCATAAAAAGATCCATAGAAGTCAAATCAATCATCAAAACATCTTAACCAGAGGATGGTCACTCACTGCCCTGCACTGATGCTTTTTGACTTCACCTGTAATCATCCCCTGATTGAGCCGTTGTTGCATATAAAGTACTGTTTTACAGCACAGCATCACAGTGTTAGATGTGAGTCGCACTCAACAAAAGCATAGTGTTCCAGCTCCAGATAGCTTCTTTTTCCATATTTGGTGGCTTTCTTTGGGAAAAACAAGTGACCCTTTTAGACTTTGTGGGTTCAGAGTGAAATTTCCCTCCTTTGAATCTAACAAGGGATCACTACAAATAATGTAGATACTCAAAGCACTGACTCACTGCAGCAATACAAGATACCATCGCCCAAATGCTGTTAAGGGACATTTGTTTTTACAAAGCACTCCACAAAGTCAAAACCCCAACTCAGTGCACTGCAGGGAGAGGGAGAGGGAGAGGGAGAGGGACACAGGGACTGGAGAGAGAGAGAGAGAAAGAAAGAGTTATAACGTGCAGTCTGCTCATACTCAGCCCAGGCAGTTTCCTTTAGAGGAAGATGAGAGGAGGGGGTTACATACTGACATTGGTAGGATACAGAGCTTCTCCAAACCAGATATCAATCTGGACGCAGAGCAGGACTGCTGGTGCTCCGACATCCCAGAATAATGTGCAAAGGATGACTTAAAAGGTAGGCTTTTTTTTTAACACACATTCTTTATACACTGCAAGCTAAGTTGAAACTAGGAAATCTGATTACTGTTGATGAATTTAAAACATGAATGAAAGACCTAGAAGCAGAGTCAATCGGGAGCTGTCTGTGTTTCTGAATATCTTCACTTCAACGTTGGATTCAAACACTTGATTTGAATGTGTTTCGTATGATATTATGCTATGTATTTATTTTGCATTTGTTTTATGTTGTGGCGTCTGAAACTTTAATGTATGTTTAAATGCTGCTGTCTTGGCCAGGTCTCTCTTGTAAAAATAGATTCTTAATCTCAATGAGTACTACCTGGTTAAATAAAAGGTTAAATAAAAAATAAAATAAAAAGATCATATTTTTAATTAAGTTTTTTAACACTTCAAAGGCTTGAGATGGGTGTGCAGTTGAGTTTTCAATTAGTGTCCCACACTGTAAACAACTGCTGTTAATTTACAGCAGGATTTCAACAGTATTAACCTGGTATAGCTAAAAACAGTGCTTTACTGTTAATACAAAAGAAAACCTGTTCAATTAATTATATTATAATTATAATGCATTCTTAAAAAACATCACTTTACTGCTGATCAACTGTCTAAAGTATCATCAGTAACAGTTTCATGCAGTATTTGTTGAATTCTGGGACCTGATCTGCTCATGTGAGGCTCCTACATTGTACATGATTGTAAAATCAGTGAATTATCTTTATTGTTCTTCACTCACATGTTGTTCTGGTTGCATTCTGTGCTTGTAGCCAGCTAGAGACACACAACAAGTCTATTATAGCCTTTATCCTAACAAGTGCCTTTAATTGTATTTAGTGTGACTATTTCTATGTCTGTAACCTGCTAAGTCTATTCATCTAGGCAACAAATTATGTTTATTAAAATGTATGTAAAAAATAAATAGTGCATTAAAATAAATCAGTAAGATGATGTAAAAGAAAGGTGAAAAACAACAGCTATATAATGTATCTTTAAACAGTAAATTAACTGTAAAATACTGTGAAATTAATAAAAAAATGTCAGCGACAGTATAATAATGTTAATTTTTACAGTAACATAAAGGCAACCCTGCTGCCAGTTCTTTACTGTTATTCTACTGGGAAATTCTTAACAGTGCATTGTGTTCCTCTGCAGAGAGACTTTTGGATTATAGTCCACAGTCATTTAACCTGAGGGGCAACTCACAAAACCAACTTTCACAGAGTGAGCTGGCAGCAAACTGCACAGAGGAAACCACACTACACTACTAAACAGCGGATATTGGTCCTCCTGGATCTGTTTCTGTGATGTGATCGCTTCTCTGCGCCAAAGTGGCGCTTTAACTTTACGCACGATGGAGGACTTTTTACGCGAGGAGACTAGTTGGTTGCAGAACGTTTCCTGGAGCAACTCGAGTCGTGCAAATGACAGTAATGTAGGAAACACCACAGTGAATCCTCTGAAACGAAACGAAGACGTGGCCAAAGTGGAGATCGCCGTCCTGGTCCTGGTGCTGCTGCTGGCTCTCACCGGCAACCTGTGCGTCCTGCTGGCCATCCACCACACCACCAAGAACAGCCAGTCTCGCATGTATTACTTCATGAAGCACCTGAGCGTCGCAGACCTGTTCGTTGCCATCTTCCAGGTCTTACCTCAACTCATCTGGGACATCACGTTTCGCTTCTACGGACCGGATCTGCTGTGCAGGCTGGTGAAATACCTCCAGGTCGTGGGCATGTTCGCATCCACCTACATGCTGGTCCTGATGTCCATCGACAGGTGCTTAGCCATCTGCCAGCCGCTTCGCTCCGTGCACAAGAGGAAGGATCACCTGTGTGTGATCGCGTCCTGGATGCTCAGCCTGATCTTCAGCACTCCTCAGGCCTACATCTTTGCCATGAGGGATGTTGGAGACGGTGTGTATGACTGCTGGGGAGACTTTATGAAACCATGGGGGGCCAAGGCCTACATCACATGGATGAGTCTCAGCATTTACATTCTACCTGTGGCGATTTTAAGCATCTGCTATGGCTTGATCTGTTATAAAATATGGGAGAATTTCAATTTGAAAACCAGAAGGGATCACTTCCTGGCTCTCACCCCGAGGCCCTCTAAAGATGCTCATGCTCTCTTTCGCGTGAGCAGCGTGAGGCTCATCTCCAAAGCAAAGATCCGCACAGTGAAGATGACTTTTGTGGTGGTTCTTGCCTACATTGTGTGCTGGACTCCCTTCTTCTTTGTCCAGATGTGGTCTGCATGGGATCCTACTGCACCAAGAGAAGGTAAAGGCACATTCTGTTTTTTTTTTCGTTTTTTTCTTTACCAATGCACAACAGATGCAGTTTGAATCATAATCCTGATATCTCTTGTGCATATGAAAGCAATGATTTTGCTCCAATTAGTCGATTGACAGAAAAATAATTTGCAACTATTTTGATAATTGATTAATCGTTTAAAGGGACTGTTTGTAACTTTCAGAAATGCTTGTTAACAGCGACACCTGTGGCCGTTAAGACAACGAAAGACAGCGTCGGGCTCGTCGCTCCAAATAGACATGAACGAGCATCGCTCAAAACAGTGAGACGACACACATCAGCTAAAACCAGCTTCAGCCTCCGGGGCTGAAGTAGGAAAAGCGGGTTGGTGCCGGGGCTGAAGCAGGAAGAGAAACGTTATCGGAGACACTGGCACCCGGTCGGTGACGATAACGTTTCTCTCTGCGGAGCCCCGTCTCTTCACAAGACACGGGAAACCTCTGTTGGTCTGGAGGAGCTGCAGCAGTTATTTCTGCACAAACGTCCACTCTACATTCACTAGATATTCTCAGAGCTAAACTAACTCTTC
>CAKAKR010062558.1:90175-101150 GCA_916700685.1 Adelosebastes latens
GAAAGCAATGATTTTGCTCCAATTAGTCGATTGACAGAAAAATAATTTGCAACTATTTTGATAATTGATTAATCATTTAAAGGGACTGTTTGTAACTTTCAGAAATGCTTGTTAACAGCGACACCTGTGGCCGTGAAGTCAACGAAAGTCAGCGTCGGGCTCGCGCTTTTGCTCGCTCTAAATATACCTGAACGAGCATCGCTCCAAACAGTGAGGCGACACACGTCAGCTAAAACCACAATATCACTCTATATTTCACCTGCTTGGCAGTAATGTTAGCTGACCAGACGAAAGTCTCTTCATGAATCACTGCTGATCGTAGTGTTGGCTTTTCCTGCTTCAGCCTCCTGGGCTGAAGCAGGAAAATAAACGTTATCGTCTCCTGGCTGCGCCCGCAGGGAGACACCGGCACCGGTCGGAGACGATAACGTTTCTCTCTGCGGAGCCCCGTCACTTCACAAGACACGGAAAACCTCTGTTGGTCTGGAGGAGCTGCAGCAGTTATTTCTGCACAAACGTCCACAGTACATTCACTAGATATTCTCAGAGCTAAACTAACTCTTCTGCAGTGTGGAGTGTGCGCGCATGCACGTGTAGAGGTGGAGCGAGAACGCGCACGGTGTGTGAGTGAGGGCAGGCAGGCAGAGGAGCAGAGACTCCGGCCACATGCGAGCAGCGCGCATATGCGAGCAGCGCGCATATGCGAGCAGCAGCAAACAGTCCCTTTAAGTAATTTTTTCATGCAAAAATGGCAGAAAATACTGTTTTCAGTCTTTCAAATATGGAGATTTCCTGTTATGTTCCGTTGTAAAGCATATTAAACTGGATATGTTTGGGTTTTAGACTGACTAAACACTTAAAGACATCACTTTGGACTTTGAGAAACTTTGAGGGATGGACATTCTTCAATATCTTCTGACATTTTATAGACCAAACGATTACTCGATTAATCTTGAAAATAAGTAATCGATAAAGAAAATAATCCTTAGTTGCAGCCCTAATGAAGATGTTACCCATCTTTTATAGTGTGCCAAGTGCTCAGTGACACAAGGAGTCTATCATCTTTGTGTCTAAGATTAATATTGGTGAATTTATTGCCCCTAAACCCATGTAATGTAAGAAAAATCTGTTTTTATACAGCAATATTTCAGCACTAAGTGCCTCCAAGGTCATTACTCCACCTCAGAAAATATCTCTGCGTATACATAATCAATCCACTTCCCTTCCAAAGCAACACAATGGTGAGACATCCCCAGAGTGAGATGAATGGGAGTGTCATACAGTGGTTATCAGTTCAGAGATACTGGGAGAGTAAATGTACCCGGACATCAAAGAGTTTCTCTCTGTTCCCAGTGGTGGTTTATATAATATCCATTTAACTGCATTCAGATTTACCCCTCATATCTTTTGAGTTGGCCATTAGAGTGGACAAGAGCAGGGGAGCAGATACGCTCCACAACCTTTCAAGTGGTGTTATCTGAGCAGAACTACACCAGTGTTCATTCAGAGAGGTCATACATTTAAATATATCTTAAATAGGCCAGATTTAGCCAAGCTAAACATCATTTAGGCTTCTTCCATGCAGTTTTGCACAAATTAGGAAAATAAACACATAAAGCCAAGAATGCATGGACAGTACACAACAGCGGTGGATGTTGTCATAGGGGCCTCCGTGTTGTTTGGATGGACTCGGGTCTATTTCTTATTACCATGTAACATTAAGCTGGACTTTTCAACAACATGTTATTTTGCAAAGCATTCAAAAGCCACTAATTTGGAAATAAAAATGTCTATTCATTTCACATTCATACTAAAAGAGAAATGCCGAACTATTGGAAAAAAAATCTTTATAATCTACACTTAAAGTAGCAGTAGGCAGAATGTTTTTGGCATCATTGGGCACAAGTTCCATAATAACCTTTCAGCATATTGTAATTCAAGTGTTCTGAGAGATAACTAGACTTCTGCACCTCCTCATGGCTCTGTTTTCAGGCTTTAGAACATCTAGCCCGTGACGGGAGACTTTGGGAGAACTCCAATCATATGGTCAAACTAGGCAGCGCTGATCAAATATCACCTCGCCTCAAATGTTTTTAGAAACATCTTGAAGTGCACTGTTTAGCTAAGAAAGTTTGCTCCGGCTGGTTGGTGGTGCTTGGTATTTCCTCAACTGATCTCAACATGGCTGCCGGGTCACAAACTTTCTCATTTTACAGCTCAACAGTACACTACAAGATGTTTCTGAAAACATTTGAGGAGAGACATAGGCATTACAGTAACAGAATATTGATTCATATTTGATCAGCGCTGCCTAGTTTGACCGTTTGACAGCTGCTCTGAGACGGCAGGCTCCAGCTCGGCTCTGATTGGTTGTTTTCCTCCGGTCTGTGAAATCTTGCAGATGCCATTAGGAGCACTGGAGGACACAGAGGCACATGATTTTTTTCAGATTACCTGTCTCATGCATGACTGTGACAAATAACTTTTTTTTTTTTAAATCATATTTGCTCCAATTCCACCCACTGCAGCTTTAAGTTAGATTATAATTGCCTTGTTTGGGAGTATTTGTTAGACTGGACCATAGAACTTATAGCTGGTATGCACATTAAAACACCAGGATCCAAGAGCCATTTCATCATTTATTGAGGGAGGGTAATGGGTGGAGGATTGATGACAGATGTATGATGAATGATGAATTTCTGTACAATAAACAAATTAAATCAATATACTGTATATTGACATGAGAGGTACATACGTTATCTTACATTATTAAAGCATCAAGTTCTTAAGGAAGAAATCCTTTCAGATTCTCCATCCGGATCGTAATTATAACAAACAAAAGTCAATACCAGTTAACAAAGTTATACAACCACTGTTTTCTAAAGTTAAAGATTGCCTTACTTACTGCGTTTGACTTTGTCTCATATGTAAGTGGTCTATATCACACAGCTCCAGTACAATACCATGATCTGTTAAGGAACTGGATACAAACATGAAATTAGGATTGATAACATGTAGAAATAATTCAAGGGATATAAACTATACGTCATCTAACATTATGAATAAACTCACTGGAGTGGCAGCATGGCCTCAGACAAAAGGGATCTGAACAGGACACACCCAGTCCTTATATAACCTCCCCTTCTCTAGACTCCTCCTCTGTGCATTAACAGGTGAGTCTGCACCCACGACTACTACCTGTACTACCTACTACTCTCACAGAACCGACAAGCTTGAGATTTTTAACAACTATGAAATAGAGAGAGTGGTCGGTTGGGATACTTTTGTATTGACACCAAATAACCTTTGATTATTCACAGACTACTTGAATTGTAATAAAATTGATCCCTGAACAGATACAGGTGTCTGCTAACAATTCATCTAGTTTTTTTTAGAGCCCGACCCAAACATGAAAGGCACAATTTTGTTAAATGTACAAGGAGTGCATTTTCTCAAAGTTCTGCCCCTCCGAGATGGTTGGGACACTTTGCTCTGTTCTGAAAACAAATTCATTTAAAATGAAAGAATTGCAGTCTAAATTTTAACACATTATGTTTAAAATGTCACTTGTTCACACATTTCTGTGAGATAAAGAAATCATTTGTAAAAGTATTATATTTCCTTAAATTACTGAGATATGGAATTTGGCAAAAAAAAAAAGGTTTCTTACTGGCTGCCCGTCGAGTAAACATGCACTGTCCCGACCAACCCCGCCCTCCCCTATTTCCCAAATGTCAACTTCTCATAAACTAAAGTAAAACTGCCTTATTTTCAGCTGGTTTTTTTTGGCAATGCATATTTTAAAGTTCAGATAAACCAATGTTTATTTGTTGGTTTATTCGGATTAAGAAGAGGGAAAATCCTCTCAACTGATAAAGGAATGCAAAAATCTTTAAGTTTAAAAATGAACAATCACTAAATTTGGACATGTCTTTCAGTAGACAGTAGACAGAATAATAAATTGGTTACTGTTTCATTGTTTAAAGGTAAAATATGTGAAAGTTGTCGATGGGTGTTTGTAAACATACGGCATTCAAAGTTGGTCACACCTCGTCGGCTTATCTAGCGAGAGCAAACAGCGGTGGTCGAGCGAGCTATAGAGTGAATGGAGAAAGAGAGAGCGCCGTGAATAGGAACAAAGCAGTGAATCAGAGAAATGAAATGTTATTTTCTGTCAGAAAACAATTGGTTATGTTCTAAAACACAAATAAACACACAACTAACTCCGCACAACCCTGCCGGAAGGTGTCAAGTTGCCGGATTTTGAATGAATGCAGCCGAAAGGCAGGTTGTCCTCTCTGCCTGGTGTGTGCGCCCCGGTCAAACTGACACACCGATAGCAGCACACAGTAGAGGAGAGACAGAGGAACAGGGGAACTCACAGCGATGTAACAAACCCGTTCTCATCCGTCAAATACGGCCGCAAAGCATCTAAAGGGGGACTTGTGCCTCGGTATCAGAAGCTGAGGGGCGTGACAAAGCGGCGATATTTGACCACCTGAACGGGCTGCACACCCTGTGTGTTGTTATTGGAGGGGGGTTACATCCCCATGTGGGGCCCAAAGGCTGTTTGCTGACTTGCAGAAGCGTCCTGAGTAAAGCAAAATAATAAGAAAAGAGAAAATCCAGGCAGAGGGCTGCAGGGTCTCTGCAGAAACAGACACCACCACACACTTCTAGTGGGTCATAAGTGATGATCTATACATTGTTTTTTAGGAAATTGTTGCATATTATACCTTTAATGTGTCCTTCATTGACATCATTACAATGTTACTGAATTTCATGATAAAGTAAAATTGCACACTTAAATGTATAATAAGTAGATAATAAGGACAAATTAATGAAGTAAGCAAGAAGTAACAAATACATGTTTTACATTATGTGCATGGGAGAGAGAAGAGGAGAGGAGAGAAGGAAAGATGCTTTCAGTTTGATCTCAATATGATTTACAGATTTGGAGCAGTGTCATAAAAGATGAACTGGTAGTTTGAAAGTAAATGTCATTATGAGTACAATTTCAGAGAAAAACCTTTCAAAGAAAAGCTTCTGTCCAAACCAAGATAATTCACTGGTCGTCACTGACATCTTTACTGACTTATTGCCTTCTCTCTGGAGTAATACCATTCAGGTTACGACTCCATGTAAGTGAGTTTTCCTGTTGCTGAGGGCATTTCAGAGGAGAAGCATGACTTTGTGCACTCGCAAAAAATGTTTGTTTAACTTTTCATACCATTTTTGATTTGTGCGTAGTCTTTATCAAATAAATGATGTCAATATCATCGCAGTCCTCCTTTTGAAATCAACTTCACCCCGTTTCCATTATTCCAACTTCAATCTGAGCTGTACATCATCATTTTACAGAAAAGCAGCCAAGATGAATGTTTTTCTTTCATTTCTGGCAGCACATGAAAGTGTTGAATGGACTGTGAGTCAAAGTGAACTATACTGGGGAAAAGTAAAGTTTGAATGCTGTCATTGTGTGGTATGAGAACTACGCTCCCCATAGCACCAAAAACGCACCTCTGGACAGGGTGTTTAACTTATCTGTTGAACACGCCTCATCATTTTGACGCGGCATTTGGTTGACACTTCGCACAGCACACCTCTCATCATAAAGAGAGTCAGAGCACCTTGAACACAACAGGTCAGAGAGAAGAAGACACCACACACTAAATCTCTCTCACTCCATTAAGGATTAGAAATATTACTTGGAAGTCTTCCATTTTCCACTGTTCAAATGGCGTGCTCCTTCAGCGTGCTCCTTCAGCGTGCTCCTTCAGCGTGCTCCTTCAGCGTGCTCTGTGCCTCTAACAATTGGAAATTTAATAAATTGAATGAGAAAAAAGAAGGTATATGTGTTTTCCATCCATGACAGCTTCTTCGAATTGAAGCCATTTATCATTTTTGTGTCAGGCTGCTTAAAATCCTATTTGTGTGGCATCCATCAACCTTTCATATTTTTGTTGCAGCTACAGGCGGATCTCTAATCGTATTGGGATTGTCTGAAATGCTTCAGTATGTCAGTTCATATTTTTCTCTCTAAATTAACGTGCAATACAAGTACAGCTGCCTGGAACAAGGACTGATATTTATTTAGTAGAAATGAAATGCAGAGTCGAGAGTTGTCCAGTGGAGGTGTTTGGCTTGTGACATCTTATTTCTGTGTAATGTAGTTATGTTAATACATTTTTCACAAGTAGCTTAGCCTGTTAGCCAGCTACCATGTGCTATTTAGCACTAAACATAAAGTGCAGCTGAGGCTGAAGTCATAAACCAAAGTAGTTGACAGCAGTTGACCTGATGATGGTGCTAGGTATCCTCATACACCGGTTTGTATGATATCTAACCAAATGTTATTCCTCATTTTTACATGTTTTCCTATGAATGTCCAGCAACATCATTTCCGCTCGTTACATGCATATAGTCTTTTAAAACTTCCGTCTTTACAGGAAACAACTTAGTTAGGTTTAGGCAATACAACTACTACTTGGTTAGGTTTAGGAAAAGATCACGTTTTGGGTTAAAATAACTCCGTAAGTGGCGTAACTTAAGTATGGAAGTTACGTAACAAATAAATCAACGTCGACGTCTGGTTTCACACGGGGTACGAACACCGGTCTCCTGGGCAAAAGTCCAGTGTCTTTTGACCCACCCATCCACCCCAGTGTTTGTTGCTCTTCATACTTCCTGGTTCACAATTATCTGGATTACATACAAATGGAGTTTGTGGGATATATATACGAATTACAGTGCATTACTTTTCATAGGTATAGCTACAAACAGTGTATGAAAACAGCCTAGCCAGATGAAAGGTTATGGGGTCAAAGTTATTGTAATTCATCCTCAGGTGGGATCATGAATGTCTGGACCAAATTTCATGGCAATCCATCCAAAAGTTGTTGAGAGGTTTCAGTGAAAACCGAAAGTGTCAACTTGTAGTTGGTGCTGGAGGAAAGGTCAGGAGATCACTAAAGTCATTAGAATAAATCGTCTGGGAGTCATGAATGTCTGTACAAAATGTAATGTAATGGTAACAGATCGAATATTTGTTGAGATATTAAAGTCTGGACCAAATTGTTGGACCATCCCCGAAGCCTTGCTGCTATAAATGGCTAAAACACTTAAAAGTGCAGCTTGAAAGACCAAACAAAGCACACACACACACACACACACACACACACACACACACACACACACACACACACACACACACGCACACACACACTGAATTTGGACTTAAGCCCACGACCAGATTACATCTTCCTGGAATGGAGGAAAAACCTGGTATTTTAGAGGCTTTTTAAAGATTCACCCATCCATTCCTTTTCTAAACTGCTTATCCTGTTCAGGGTAGCAGGGGGTTGGAGCCTATCCCAGCATGCACTGGGTGAGAGGCAGGGTACAACCTGGCCAGGTTGTCATAAACAAGGTTTATTTAAAAGATAGGCTGGCTATATGTTTGTCCTTGTCAGCAAATCCAATGAAAGGACCAAAAGCAACAATGGACTTCTCTACCCTGCCTGTTCCACACAGCCTGAAACCCATGAGATCCTACCAAGGATGGGAATCTTTAAAGATGACTCACAAATATATTGTTTAATTTAAAAAAAGAAAAGGTTTTCAATAAATGTTACTCCAACAGGAGGAAATTGTGCATTTGTCTGGGACAATTTTCAGCTGCGGATTTGGTGCGTTATTGAGTCTTACATTTACACACCAAAAATATCAAGCACATGTTCTTCTCTGTCTCCGTCCTTAGACGTGGCCTTCATCATCGCCATGTTGCTGGCCAGTCTCAACAGCTGCTGTAACCCCTGGATCTACATGTTCTTTGCTGGTCACCTGTTCCAGGACCTGACGCAGTACTTCTTCTGCTGCTGTAGACAGTACCTGACAGCCTCCTCCTGCAGCTGTGATCGACAGTGCACGCACAAGAGCAACTCGTCCACGTGCGTCATCAAAGAGATCAGCAGCCAGAGGAGCCTCACACACACATCCAGCACAGGCGGACCGGGACCCTGAGGAGCCAGCTGAAAGCCATCCAGGCTTCCTGTAGTCCAGTCCCCCATTTCAGCCATTTAATCATCTGCAGCAGCACCGCAGTGGCCATTGCAACATTGCTTTTAAAAACAATGAGCTAAATAGACACTACTATGTGTGCCCTTGACTTTCCCAAAACACCACTTACCTTTTGGACTCCTTTTGCACCTGCACATCTTATACTGCTCCATATCACTTACATTGCTTATAGCTGCTCCATAGACAATGAATGGGGGACTGATTTTATGGACCAACAGAATGTTTGTTTTCTTTTTTTGTTATCCTCAAATGAGCGTTATTTTATTGTAGTGTTGTCAGTTGTGAAACAGAAAATGTTCCCGTATACTCACATCATTCCCGGGTGCTCTCAGTGTCATCTCGAACATCTCTCCCTGCGCAACATTAATATAATAATTGTGATATTTACTTCCTCTTTTAAGGTCAAATCAGGAAAACAACTTCAAGACTTCAACAAGACTTTAAAGGGTAACTACGCTCCTTTTCAAACTTCATACATGTTATTCCTATGGTCTGAGACAGTCCAAAAAATAATAGTAAACATGAACAACTCTCTCCCAAATCCAAAAACTAGAGTGCTAAAACACAAACTTGTGATGTCATAGGGTATAAAGTGTGGAGCTGCTCCAGAGACAATCCTGTCCTGATTTGACCTTAAAAGATGAAGCAATTATCAGAATTATTATATTAATGCTGCGCAGGGAGAGATGTTCTAGATGACACTGAGAGCACCCGGGGGAATGATCTTAGTATATGGGAACATTTTCTGTTTCACAACTGACAACACAACATTAGATAAAACGCTCATTTGGGAATAAAAAAGAAAACAAACATTCTGTGGGTCCACAAAATCAGTCTCCCATTCATTGTTTATGGAGCAGCTCCAGACTTTATACCCTATGACATCACAAGTTTGAGTTTTAGCCTCTAGTTTTTGGATACGGGAGAGAGTTGTTCATGTTTACTAATATTTTTTGGACTGTCTTAGACCATAGGAATAAAATGTATGAATTTTGGAAATGGGCGTAGTTTCCCTTTAAAGTCTTGTTGAAGTCTTGAAGTTGTTGTCCTGATTTGACCTTAAAAGAGGAAGTAATTATCACAATTAGTATATTAATGTTGTGCAATGACATTCTTTTATGACAAATCTGTCAAAAACAATAGAAAGATAGGAGTCTGGCACATTACAAAAACAATTTTGTTCGGTGCAAATGGGCACCACCTCACTTACTGTAATGGTTGTTTCCTCCCTTAAAGCAGCATTACTTTGTGTACAAGCATTTTATTATATTATCAAAATGTTGATATACATGAATGATATTAAGGTTATTAAGCTAATACCCACTCCTGAGGTTTGGCTTAATCCAAACATCTCCATTGTAACAACAACTAGGGCTGTCAATAACACGTTAACGCAAATTTGCTTTAATGCCACTAGTTTTGTTAATGCAATTGATTTTTCGGAGGTTGTAGCAGGCTCCGTTTTAAAGCTAGAGTGAAGATACTGGTGTCATATGAAACTAGAAAACCTAATGAATTCATTGGTACCAACCATGTCATACTAGCCTGTCGTGAAGGAGGTTAAATAACGCTCCACATTTGCGCTAAATTTTGTCGAGGAAAAACTGTCATGGACATTTTCAAAGGGGTCCCTTGACCTCTGACCTCCAGATCAGTGAATGTAAATGGGTTCTATGGGTACCCACGAGTCTCCCCTTTACAGACATGCCCACTTTATGATAATCACATGCAGTTTGGGGCAAGTCATAGTCAAGTCAGCACACTGACACACTGACAGCTGTTGTTGCCTGTTGGGCTGCAGTTTGCCATGTTCTGATTGGAGCATATTGTTTTATGCTAAATGCAGTACCTGTGAGGGTTTCTGGATAATATCTGTCATTGATCTGTGTTGTTAATTGATTTCCAATATTAAATATATACATACATTTGCATAAACAAGCATATTTGTCCACTCCACTTTGAACAGATAAAAAATGTGTGATTAATCACGATTCAATATTTCTATCGATTGACAGCCCTAGTAAGAACACAACAGGAATGGATAAGGAATGCAAGGAGACTGTTTTCAATATTTTCAGCAGACTTTCATGTGCTACAAATCAAACAGTGTTTGTCCTTTATGATGTAATATGTAATTCACTTTGTAAATAGTTTCCACTGCTCCTCGTGTGTGTCTACATGTTTTATCAAATCCATCTGTTCTTTTCAAGGTGGTTGATGTTTTGTTGTAATCAGGTACCTGGACTTTCAGGCAGCACATTTAACCTAGCTGGGATCAAACTAGAATAATGGTTCCCCCTAGTGGCCACACTGATTACTCCAACCTATAGTCCTGCTTCTCTGCTCAGTTTCTGTTGCTGTAGATACGAGGCACTATGCCAACTGTTTATACTCAACGTATGGAGAATTTCAGTATCTGGATCAGTTAATGCGTATTCTTGGCTTATTAGGTGTGTTTTAAAATTCCTTTAACTTTATATTATCTGGAAGGTCGTCAAACAAAACGCTGTAGTTCTGGGCAACATCCGCAGGGAGCCGCTTTAAAGGGACTATTTGTAACTTTCAGAAATGCTTGTTAACAGCGACACCTGTGGCCGTGAAATCAACGAAAGTCAGCGTCGGGCTCGCGCTTGCTCGCTCTAAATAGACATGGACGAGCATCGCTCAAAACAGTGAGGAGACACACGTCAGCTAAAACCACAATATCACTCTATATTTCAGCTGCTTGGCAGTAATGTTAGCTGACCAGACGAAGGTCTCTCCATGAATCAATGCTGATCCTAGTGTTGGCTTTTCCTGCCTCAGCGCAGGCTCAGGCAGCGGGGCTCCTCAACGAGTTACGTTATCGCCTCCCGACCGCAGCCGGCAGCCGCAGGGAGACACCGGCACCCGGTCG
>CAKAKR010062560.1:0-31218 GCA_916700685.1 Adelosebastes latens
CATCCACCTTCTGCCTGCTGATTCTGACACTTTTACTCAAAACTCTGAAGTTTGTTTCCAGCACAGACGCACTAATACACAGATATATAATACATCACTGAGTTGTTAGTCAATGTCTAAAGAGAAGACACTGCAGCCAACATTGGTTAGAAAAATTGTCCGTGACCAACGATTTATATGGTGAGATTTTTTGGAAATTGTATTTCATGCTTGGGATTAGACCTGGCGAAAGTATCGTCTGTTCACCCATTATTTATTCACTGGACACAGGCGGGAATACTTCAATTGCAAATCGAGTCATTTCTTGTAAGAAAATATGAGTTTATGGACTCAATAGCAAAACAAAAAGGTATAAGAAGTGTATGATTGAGGTTTTCACATTCTTGAGATGACTGCTCGATATGACTCTATGACTAATGGACCTACAACACGTTCTCACTGCCAACTTGTAAAATACTGACGCTTGGTCAGTGGCCCTACGCTTCACTCTGGTGCCACTTTTAGACAGAGGGACAGCGTGTCACGTTTCTGTCTCTTTTCAAATTAAACTTCCAATGTAAGTTTACTTACGCAACAAAAGCACTTAGTTAGGTTTAAAAAAGACAGAAAAAGATTGTGGTTTGGGTTAAAATAAGTACGTTTGTTAAGTAAAATAACTATGATTGTTATGGAACTGCTGTTAGTAAAGTCCGGAAGTTATGTACAGTAAGAAAACTAAGGTAAAATAACTCAATGCTAACTTGGTTTCACACGGGACACAGCGGTCTCCTGGATGAAAGTCCTGTGTTTGTTTGACCCGTCTCCCACCCACCCTACGCAGATTTTCCAGCAATTTAAACTAAGTCAGTGTCATAACCTCTGCTTTATTCTGGCCAGGAGCTTCTCTCTGTTTGTCTGTGCGTGCTTGATTACTGGAGTGGAATCAGGTGTACAGGTGTCAAGCTGCTAATCATCTTCATTCAACTCTGCTTTAAATACTGGGCTTCAGCTCCACCAAGCAGTCACATCAGAGACTCAGCTACTGAGTTAGTCTCAGTCCAGCCTTCAGATTCTCTTGTGTTAAAGCCAGTGGGCAACTCCAGGGTCTGAAAATACGGAAGTGCCTTAAACTTGCATTCTCAATAATAGCCAGCAGGGGCCACTCTTCTGGTTGCAAAAAGAAGTCTGATTGTATAGAAGTCTATGAGAAAATGAGCCTACTTCTCACTTGATTTATTACCTCAGTAAACATTGTAAACATGAGTTTATGGTCTCAATTGCTAGTTTCAAGTCTTCTTCAATACAGCATGCTGCTCATTTAGTAAATGATGGTCCCATTTGGAGTCAAATAGACCATAAAGCAGGGGATGCTTTAGGGCGGGGCTACCTTTTGATTGACAGGTCGCTACCACGGCGTTGTCCAGTCTGGGTGTTGTTGTGTTTTCGTCTTCCAACTTTAACCCTTTCAGTGTGTTTTAAGTTCATCAAAGTTAATTGGAATATTTTGGTCACCTGAAAATGTCTTATTTAGCATTTGGTTGTACTTAGCTCCACCCTCTGGTGTCACTTCTGGTTGTAAAAAAACGAAATGCCAAACTCAAGGCTTCAAAACAGCAGTCCACAAATAAATGGGTGACGTCACAATGACTATGTCCACTTCTTATATACAGTCTATGGTTAAAGCCTATTTCACTAATTCTTGTCTCTTGTGCCTGCACACTCCTGCCTCCGTCCCACTCTTGTTTTCTCTCCTCGGCTCACACTCTGGACCAAAGACCTCCCTGGGATTTAGGACTCACTCCCTGCCTAGCTCTGCTCAGTCCTCCAGCTCACAGCTCAGTCCCTGCACCCCCCTGACCAAGAGACTCTTTACCCTCCTTTCACATTTAAATATTGTTTATAAATTCTTCATTTGCATCAGCTCTCTGTCTCAGTGTGCTGTGTTTCTGCATTTGGGTTCAGTCAGATTACTCCCCCGTAACAGTCAGTTGCTCTGACCGTCTAATAATGACGCGGATGGGTTTATATTGGAGTTAGGTGAAAGCTCGGTGCGTCTCATACAGACGCCAAAGTGTGCCTCGGTACGTCGGTATCAGATGCTAGAAGCTGCATTTTTGATGTGTTGGGAGTCAGAACTGGATGACATAGACCCATGTATACACACGCAGGTAAACACACAATCACCAACATGCAAATGCAAGTATGCTTAAACGTACAAAAAATACACATGTATGTTATGCATGAGAATAAGCACATGTAACTCATGCACAAAGTCATATAAGGTTGCACACACACTGTACAGCAAAAATTATACAAATCAATTCATTGAATGGGGCCACAGACTACAGCAGGGTGGCATTCAGGGTCAGATCAGTCCCCGGGGTTTTCGGGTACACTGTGTTATGAGTTGTCTTGGTTGATTGGCCCAGAGCAGGAAGTCCACACGGGGGACCGAGAACTCTTTTCACATCTCCCATCATCCCATGCTGCTCGCTGCTCTGAGTCTCACTGGCCGGAGCTGCAGAGAACTCATTGGCTTGTCATCTGAGTTTCAGAGATGACAACTCTACAGTAGCTGGTAAATTTTTTTCTCTCGCTCTCTTTTCTCTTCACGTCTCCTCTCAGAGAAATTCTTGGCTGCATGCAGAGGAATGGAAGAACTGCACCAGCTTGCACAGATAAGAAGAAGCTGTTCTTTTTTTTACCGTTAGGTGAAGTCCCACATAGCACCGTGTGTGCTCGCTGCCACTACTGCTGCACCTCTGAGGAGACATTTGGGGAAAATCTAGATTTGCTTGTAAATAAAAAGCATCAGTTCATTTCTAGTGTTGGGGCTCAAACACAGAAAAGAAAGAAGGAAATAGAAAAGATTCAGACTAAAATGGAATTGCTGCGATTAACAAAATTTTGCACTGTTGACCAGTTGTGAACTCCCTTGACTGTGTTGATCTTTGAGGGAATGAATAGAAGAAGCTATCATTTTACCCGTTTTGTGCTACACTAAGGCCACTCTAAGTCCGCCCAAACACCAAGATTCAAAATATGTTGATGTTGGAACTTGGGGCAAACCTCTTGTTTACGGTTGAAGTATAAACTGAACCATTATAAATATGCCCTCTCCTATGTCAGATAGGGACAGGATAGCACTTTGTGTAGAGGTTACAAGTCTGTTGATAGAAGTCTGGATTCAAAGGAATACTTCACCCACAAAATGACCATTTGTATATCAGTTACTCACTCTGTGTTACCTTGAATACTTGAAGAAAACATTGTTTTTCTCTCATTCCTCCATGGTGAACGGAGAAACAAATAGCGGAGAAAAGTCTTGATGAATTGAAGTAAATGGGGGTTTAACAACAGCAAAACTATATCAAAACATCTGTTTACAAACTCTCACACAACTTGTGCAGTATAATCCAAGTCTCATTTATCCAGTCGTATGCTCACCACTTCCCAAACACATACATCTTTGTTAAAACCCTTACTATCACAAACACTCACACAACTCTTGCAGTATAATCCATGGGCCTTTCCCATTTCTCGATTTTGTGCGTCCTCGTCTCCTTGCTCCTCCGGTATCTCCGCCCACAGCTTGAGAACTACCTTTGCAAAGGTGCACCATATTTTTCTCGCAAGCCAATCAGAGCAGACTGGGCTTTTTCTGGAGGAGGTCTTAAAGAGACAGAAGCTAAAACGGAGTGAAACTAAAATAAGCTGTTTTGCACCAAGCACAGATATTCATCTGAAAGATTTGCATGGAAATTTATAAAAAGTGATTCTGTTTGACCAATGAAATCCTTTGATTGCTGTCATATAATGTCAATAATTAGATTGAAATTAATAATGAATTTGCTTCTGTTTGTTGCACAGAGAGTTTGTATCTTAGAACAATGGGCATTTTTTTCGGGGTAAACAGACTGTCGGACAAATGTTTGTTTTTTTCGTTCCAATGGGACATTTTTCAGATTATTGGTGTTTAGGAATAACAATGTGCCGTCCCTTTCTCAACTTCCAATAATGTACGACAAACACTACTACGTCCACAACCAAATAAAGGACAATATATGGCTTGAAATCGCCCAGCAGCTGGGATACGATGAAGACGGTAAAGTAGCACTTGATGACGTTATATGTTGGTCTTGGAACGGGGCTAGCCACAACAGCTAGCGTTGGCATCACATCTGGGGTCCGATTAGTTTATATATAGGCCTATGTGTAGCTAAAGTTAGCCCCCTAGACGACTGCACCACATTTTCGTATCGCACGGGGGAGAAACAGCTTTAAGTGGACAAACTCCGGCTTGTTTAAACATCTCTGTTTGCTTTTTCACCTCGACTTGTAAACTGTTCTCTTTTTAGTATCTAAACTGCCTTTCAGTGTAATTATTCACAGTATGCCCCCACTACAGTAATGAGGAGCTCCGGTGTGAACTCTGCCCCCAGCCGCCCCCCGACTATCCTCACTGCGCTGACCAGTCACCATGGCAACTGGCACGAAACTCATTTTCCTGAAATTTGGAAAAGAGAGAAGAGAAGAGAAAGAAAAAAAAAAAAAAAGAACAGTTGTATTTGCTGTACGCGCTGTGAAAACACATCTTTCATATGGTGCCAGAGGGCCTGCGAGGCTTTGTCCTCTGTACAAATATGAGTGGCAGCCTCTTTTCTAGCCCTGAGCAAACATCACAGGCCTCGTCATCCTCCTCCTCCTCCTCCTCATCGCTCGCTGCATGGGCCGAAGGTACCGTGGGACTGCTCTCTGTAGACGCAGTCTAAAGAAAGAACCGGTGGCACTGGGATTGATCTGGCTTTAATTAACCATTGTACGATGATCCACAACTTCTGCCAAACAGCCGGCATGATTTACGGCCCGCCTGTGGTTGGATGTGGGTGCGGGAGGTGGCTTCAGCTGTAAAATGTAGTCCAGACACCACAAACATTAATCTATTATCTAAGACACCAAATATAGTCATTTTAATTTCCATAAAATCTGCAGCATATTTTTTCCAAAATTATGTTATTTTTTTATCAAACAAGGAAATAAGGTCTGCCTTTACATTTCAAAAAGTTTTTCCCACTTTGTAATAAGACATGCTTTATTTATAATGTTGGAAACAATGGCTTTGTGATGCAAATTAATGATTTTTAATAACATTTAATAAGGCTATATAGATCAGTAATAAGGAGAGATGGGACAAAGTCATTGTCTTGCAAGTTATAAGTGTAAGTAGATATAAAGTCCTGGGTGAAGTCTCAAGTCAAGTCCAAGTCTGAGATTTAGTGTTTTGAGTCCTAAACAAGTCATTTTCATTCATTTTAAATTTTTTAAATTATTTTAAAGTATCAATTATTATAGTAAATTTACAGAAATAATTAATACTTTTTAAAACTTTGTATTTATTACTTCCAAATTAACTTCCACTTAAAGTTTTTATTAATGATTTACTTTCTGTTACCAACAAGTCTGAAGATATAAATGTGTTCTAAATTATTAAAGGTGCTACAAACAGGTTTTTGAGCATTTCTATTTCCTCTCAACGTCTCTCAAAATGGCGACGGCAAGCCGGTGCAGCAGCGCACTAACAGTGCAAACAACAGCGAAAGTGCTGTCAGAGCTAACAGTGTTTACCTGAGGGGGAACCGGAGGGTGGGTGTTACACTCCTGCGATGATGCCTGTTGGTCGGAACGGCGTTCTCAACCGTAACCGCCGTATGAGAGCAGTGCAAAGCAGCGGCTGTGAGCGAGCCAGTGGGGCACGCTCACATGCACGAACATGCACTAAAAGCACGCACAGTCGGCCCGGTGATGTCAACAAAGCAATAATAATGCTCTGCATATCAAATTTAGCACCTTTGAGATTGACGAGTTTCCCGTTTTCTAGAAGCTAGAAAAAAAAAAAAGCAGATACACACTTTCACAACCTGGCAACCCAAAAGTTGGTCATCTTTATGGCTTAATACTGATCTATAGACTATCATGAAATTATTTATCAACCCTTAAAGGTACAGTGTGTAGGATTTCGCGGCTTCTAGTGGTGTGGTTGCAGATTACAACCAACTGAGTACCCCTCCTCTCACTCCTCCCTTTCCAAGACTGCGGTAACGTGAGCCCCTGAGTACAAAACCATGGTAACGCCGTAGGCCCTTGCTCCGAGGCCCTCCTTACCGTAATAACACTACTTTAGGATCAACGGAAGTCAGACGGCGGTAGATGGTACGTTCAGGGCTACTGTAGAATCATGGCGGACTCCGAGGACCCGCTCCGTATGTAGATATGAAGGGCTCATTCTAAGGTAACAAAAACACAACGATTCTTAGTTTCAGGTGATTATACACTAATGAAAACATAGTTATTAATATTATATTCCATTTCTGCGAAATAGATCCTCTGAAATGTTACACACTGTTCCTTTAATGAAGTCATAAAATCAAACTTAAAAGCCCTTCATACAGTACGTCTTATGTAAAAGCAATTTCATGTTTCATTGTTTAATAAGTGAATACATTATAAGCATGTTTTTCTCTTGCCCTGCAGTGACCTCCAGTCATTCATGTGTCTTTTTATGTCTTTATTTACACACTGTTGTGTGTACATACTTTTGTCACCTTGAGCTTGAGCCAAAAGGGGACAACTCTGTCCTGAGTGTGCGTGTGACCGTCCGTCTGTCAGCCGCTCGCCACTCCCTCGTCAACACCACAAATTCCTGAACATGGATTATTCTCAGCTGATTGAAGTGTTTTTTCTTCTCTCAGGCCGATGGCGAGGAAAAAGAGCTCAAATCACTGACTAAGCAGAACGCTGTCAACAACATCTCCTCCTCTCAGTGTAACAGGCCGAGGATCACGCTGCGCTTGCATCGCTACCAGTCAATACTTTAAAAAGACATGAAAAAGAGGACGGTATTAGCATATCAAAGGCTCAACATCTGACACAGCCCTGCCTGCCTGCTTGAGCCTACAGTAAGAGGGGTGCAGCGGGAGGAGGAGGTTCGACTGTAGGAGGAGGAGGAGGAGGAGGAGATGGGAAAAGTGAATGTCCGCCGGTCGAAGCTCACCGAGGGTTTCACCGATGCTCGTCAGTCACACGAGGTAGTCTGCACCCACAAGGGCGGGATTAGGAGGGATACGAGGGGGCCGACGTTAGAGATGAGAGCTCTGCTCTCTGCCTCGGGCTCTGATTAAACTCCTCACACTCACATACTTCCACACATACTGTGAAAGGTCAGAGGTCAAAAGTGGAGGGGTGAGAGGGAGGGTGGGAAGAATAAAAGGATATGAAGTAATTGAGACAGAGAAGGAAAGTGTCAGAGGGCAGGAATGAGTGAAACAAGGAATGGAAAGAATCAAAAGGTGTGAAGCTGGAAAGAAAAAATGAGACAAAAGTAAATGAGTGAGGGAGAATCCATAAATCCAGTATGATTGAGATGATTACGTCCTTTACAATTTACATCTTGTGCTAAAATCCAGAGCCAATTTAGAAAGAATGGTATTTTTTAACCATAACTATGATCTTTACGCTCTTGAGATGCATCATCTCCTTTTCAAAAGATCAAAAAAGGACATTATATTTCCCCAAATAATCTAAAAACATAAATAAAAAGGTGAGGAAAAAATGTATAAACAATAAAAAACACACACAAACTAAATTAGGATAAGTATTCATACAGTTGGGACATACTACTTCGTCATAACAATGTTCCTTGAACTTTGACCCACTTGCTCATATATCCACTGTGCAGAGGATTGTGGGTCAGAATAGGTAGAAAAGCATGCTGGCTTGCATACTGCTATATGCGACCGTGCAGTAGGACATCCTGGTATTTCTGGCATCCTGCGTTTGACATACTATGTATTGGGACATGCTAAATATTTTTCTGGCATACTAAATACTATGGTAGTATGAGTATTGGAACGCACAGTATATCACAGGCATAAACTAACCATTAGAAGCAAAAGCGCCTTGATTTCAAATATGAGGAACGGCTTGCTTGCAAGACACAAAAAGAGGAAATGGATTTCATGTGCGAAGGTATTATACAACTAAATTTAATCTTTTTTTTTACACATTTGTGTAGAGACTGCAAGTATAATATAGTGGAGTCTTAAAGCTACTACGAGGAACTTTCATTTTGTGTTGATTTTGGCGGTTCATGAGGACAAAAGTGGTAGTAATTCTGAGACCAGAGTCCCTTTAGAAAACCTCTCATTTTACTGCAGCAGGGTCTGACAGTCTGCCCAAATCAGTCCTGGTTCTGGTTCTCCTGTGCCTCCCTTCCTCCAGCGGGCCTAGCAATACGGCCTGGGCCTCCAGCAGCGTGGCGTCCGTGTTGTCTCCACCTCCCGCCAGAGCTCCGACTGCTCTGGGTCTGTCCGTGGCGGGTTAGCCATTGTTGTAGGCTCTGGTTAACCTGCATGTTTTTGTCAAATTTTGCCGGAATCCGGAGTCTTGTTTGCTTATGTAGGTCGTATAGAGGCCTCAGTATTACTTTGAGACTGTTTCATAACCAGTTAAACAGTAACTTTAAGTGCAGCACTTCTACTGAAGTGGTTTATTCTAGTGCTCCGAGAGAGAAATAAGTGAAAAGAGAGAAAGAACGAGGATACAGAATATGATGTCGAGAGGCTGGGTGAAGCAGCGGGCAGGTGACGGCATATATGGCACGCAGTTCAACAGGTGCTGTGGTAAAAGGCAGCGCTGACAGACAGGAAGAGAGATGAATGTTTGGTGTCAAATCGCTCTCTGGCTTCTGTCCGCTGTCAATGAGGTGAAGACAACCAGAAGAGAGCAGAACAGTGAAAAGAAAATACAGAGGAGAAAAAAAGGGAAAGAGGAAAAAAGCTTGTTGGCCGGGATGCAGGACTTACTGTATTACATCTGTATTTAATAAAAGGCTCAGCAGCATTGATCTGAGTGGGGGGAATATCTCCAAACATCCTGCAGAGCTAAAAGGCCGGTGGGATCGCGGTGCTTGTCTGACGGAGGGCTTCCTGTTTTAAGCACTTAATGAGGAACTGGGGAGAAATTTAACTTCCAGGTCTCCCAGCCTGGATGCTTTCCTGCAAATCATTTATCCAGTTCGCCCCGACATTCACCTGCCACTGCTACATTTGTGCAAGTGTATTCGATTTTTTAAAGCTGCTTTGATAGATTTTGGCCACTAGGGGGCAGAGGAACTCCAGAACAAGCTGACAGACTAACAGCGACGACATATTATCACGTTATCAAGCTGTTGTAAGCAGTTTATTTCCTATTTTCGCTTCCCAGCTCTATTTATGACCCTCAACCAAATCAGTATTTTGTCTTAAAGTTTGATTGATTATTAAGTGTAATTTCTCATCAAGCAATGATCTGATAGTCTAACTGTTCGCCGTCAGAGCACCTTTAAGGTCCAGACACACCGACCCGACATCCAAGAACTAGCGGCGACGAAGGCCACCAGTTGCGTCGCCTAACGTCGACTTTGTTTCGGCCAAAAAGTTTCACTCGAACACACCTTAAAGACTACAGCTGACTGCCGACTACCACGTACGTTCTGCGCCTGCGTGAGAAGAAATAACTCTCCACACCAGCAGGTGGCGGTAGTCTGAATATGTCATTCAAAAAGGGAAACCGGAAGACCGAGGACGGCGGATATACAAGCCAATGTTATGATACGTACATGAAATAAAGCGCTGTTTTCCGACCATTTTCACACCACTCTCACTCACCACTTAGCTTCATTCCAGACGGACATGTCACTGTGAAAATATCCGTGTTGGAATTATCAGATGAGATGAAGATGAAAAATGAGAAGAGCCTTCTGTGTTTTTCCTCTTGACTTTACTCGTTGAAACTGAACAGCCAATAACAGTGATTTCTCTCACCGACGGGTGCTGCCGCCGATTCAACATGCTGAATCGGCCGAAAAAACTCTGCCACAGGCAGACTAGAGCTGAAAACTAGGCTGAAGGACGCTCACCGACAGCACCAAACTGTCCGACGGAGGACCGTCAGCTTGATGTGTCAGGACCTTTAATTTCATCCCTGTAAAAACTGAGATATTTCACTTGATCAACTACTGTTTTTTTTCCATTTGGAGTAAATTAGTTATTTACAAAGGCCATGTTGCCTTGTTTGCCCTTGAGCGATTCATTGTGAACCATCTCATTTACAAGTTAATTCCCTCCAGAAGGACGTTTCATTAACTAACCCGTCCATCTTTGACTCTGTGAATCAGCTGAAGGGCAATGAGGTGAAGGTCTCTGCCTCCGTAATGAGCATAACGATAGATATTTGTATTCTAAGTACACACTGACGATTATCTTCTGTCTTGAATTGTGTGCGTTGGTAAATTGAAGCTCTCTCCTCACTGTGTATTGAGTTACCAAAAACCCCTCTTCATTTAATGGAATTAAAATCAATAAAGGCCATTATTATCTGTTAATGTAGAACTGTTGAGTAGGCTGGTTTTATCATTGTAAAATTAACAAACATTGAATCATTGTAAATGAAAATCTAAAACTTGACTTGATAAGATTTTCTTTAATCTAGCATAAAGATCAGGTCACTGCACTGAAACTTAAACCCAGAGGACTTTGCAGAAGCATGACCGACTGAACAGTTCAGGAGAAATGAAACTTAGCCTTTGCAGCTTCCTCACCACCTCATAATACAACATTTGTATTGGCTCACCCAGTCA
Source organism: Adelosebastes latens (assembly GCA_916700685.1). NCBI lineage: Eukaryota > Metazoa > Chordata > Actinopteri > Perciformes > Sebastidae > Adelosebastes > Adelosebastes latens. The sequence continues at coordinate 10,655 of CAKAKR010062560.1, forward strand.
ATGATTTGCAAATTAAGGCCAGGCAGCCTGGTTATTTAGTGTGTACCAATGTGCTTATCTAATCTTTGTATGTTTGCGTCTCAGTTTTTACCACCCGTTATCAGGAGCTCACTTTTGCTTCTGAAACGTGAACACACTTAGGTTTCGGTCTTCAGCGGGGATAAATTGGCTGCGAGTCGCTCCGGTTCTCATACCTGGCTGATGAAGAACTGAAGACATGGCTCCAACGCTGGTGAGTCTCCTGCTGCTGACCTCTGGTCAGTTAGTGTAGATTTAAAGCTGCTTCAATTTAATCTCTAACATGGTAATGTTCTTTTACACTTCTTAAATACGTTTTAGTATATAGATTTGATGTGTTAAGTATTCATGGATTACATCATGTAAATGGATCCAACAGACTTTACTTTGGGTTTTCTGCTGTAAAGCAATGTGTTACTGTTTTAGTCAAAGTAAACTAAGACACTAAAGTAACATTAAACACTAAAATATGAAGAGCATAGACAGCAAGAACAAACAGGATGAAATGACACAACAAGTGTGATATCGTAACGTTAAGAAGTGCATTTGTCATGTAAGAGAAAACTCCAAAATCTCCCAGTGTTGACTAGTTGTATCTGTGCAGGTACCTTCTTTCCACAACATTTCATGCCAAGTTCTAAGTAAACTGGGTGTTCCTTTACCCTTACTGTTTTATGATTCATGCCCTGATACATTTATTGATTTAGTATAATGTCAGGCAGGAAAAAGAAGTGACTCATTTCAAGCAGGAACATCATTATTAAGACAAGTTTTCTTGTAAACAAACAAAGGTTATGTTTGCATTGTGTGTATCCTTGAGGTCTAACAAACATATTGAAGGCATTTCCTTCCTTATAAAACATTTGTAAAGCTGATTTTTTTTTTTTTTAATTTTTAAAATTGTACATTGTTAACATCCATGTTTGCGAGCTTGCAATCTTCTTCCCTGCTTTTTTTTGTGCATTGCTCTGCTTCTTTGCGCGTTACTGCTGCTAACTGTCAAACAGCGCAATGACGCATGCATGTGCACAAACAAAACGGGAACCCACATGTGAAACATTACTCAAAGTCGTCAGAAACTCCTCTAGACGACACCTTTAAGTTCTCACCATTTACACTGACTACAAGTCAAGTTTATTACGTTTATCTATATTTAAATTTTTATTGTTTTTCTTATCATTTTAGTTTGACCATGGTGCAAAGCCCGGGGACCTGATCGAGATCTTCCGTGGGTCATATGAGCACTGGGCCGTCTACATCGGTGGAAATGAAGTTGTTCATTTGATTCCTCCAAGTGAGTGAACTGTTGTATTTATTATATTCATTTTGGAAGACCATCTATAACATTCTGTCTGCCACATTTTGTTAGTTAATTACTAAAATAAATACAAGGTTTTTGAAGGCATTACCCTCAGATGGACATTATCAGCCAATAATGTATGTAAATGTAATATAACAGTAAAGACAAAGACTTAACGAATGTCAATGTATCCTTTCCCTCTTTGTCTGTATCCCTTTTCTTCTCCAATCCTCTTTATTCTAACTGCCTGTCTCTTCTATTATACAAACACAGGTGATGATTCGGGCCCTTTCGGTAACCTGTTGATGCTCCTGGACAGCAGCAGAGCAGAAGTGAGGCGTCAGAAGATCTGGGAAGTGGTCGGCCGCCATCGTTTTATCATCAACAACCTCCTGGATGACGAGTGCCAGCCTCGCGAGCGTCGCATCATCGTGAGGGAGGCCTGCAGGATGGTGGGCTGGGAACTGCCGTACTCTGCCGTCACTAACAACTGTGAGCACTTTGTCACGGAGCTACGATACGGCAAGCCAGAGTCTCGACAGGTGGGTACCCCGTGGCTTTTATACTTGACTGCTTAAGCCTACATAACAAACAGACTTATTTTAACCAAAACCACGATCTTTTCCTAAACCTAACCAAGTAGTTTTGTTGCCTAAGAATATCCAAATTGTTTCCTGTGAAAACTTATGTTTATTTTGAAAAGACAGTGTATGCAAAACTGACGCTAGAAACTGAGAGAAATAAAAGTCATTCTGCCAAAATCAAACCTCTCCACTTTAATCATAACAGAACATAACAGATGTAGTTGTCACATATTTTATTGATGTTTCAGTGGGAAATCCCTTTATCAAAGTGATGCACAGCCCTGGTGTGTGTGTCTGCACCTGGATACTGGACGAGTTTATCATATAAGCGTCTCGTTCGTTGTAACAATACACAAATCTAGCCCCAATCTATTTCAGTTGATAAGAAGCAGATGTGGTGCTAAATGAATTGTGATTGCTCATATTTCAAACAACAGACGATGATTAATAAGCTGATTCAAAAAAGCTTGTTTAATCAACCCACTTAGTGCATCTGTCACATTCACTATGTCGCAGCTATAAATAATTATACAGAAAAGCCTAAAAAAAGCCATTATTAATTTTTTTGGGCTAGTTTTTATATTGTACGAGCAGTTAAAACACTAAAATGTTGACATACACGTATGTAGAAATGCTGATATGAAACCTATTTTTGGTTCAGAAATGTCAAGATTCAATGTATAACCCCAAACCCACATTAATTATTTTCAATTGCAAATATAATCACAATTGAAATGGTTAAATGTTGACCTTCTCTTGCAGGTTGACAGAGCAGCAGTGATTGGAGGCGCAGCTGTAGCCGGTGTGGGTATCGCAGCTTTGGGTGTCGCTTTGTTCGCCGCCTTTCTCAAAGATGACGATGACGACCACAGAAGGAGACATCATAACTGACGGCAGTGAGACAGAAAGATGAAAAAGGAAAGACCTTGCCATTGTTTAAGTCAACTCACCTGGCAGTGGTTATGATTTATACTATGTGATTAAACTATTGCACATGTGCAAACTGAAAAAGTTGGCTTTGTTGGTGGAGTGCTGTCAACACATAAAAAACTTTGGATAAGATTGAGGCAAGCTGCTCTGGAAGAAAATTAAGTTATAGGAAAATCTGTGGCTGTTATAATGTTATGGTTGATATTGGTGCTTGTCGAGTTAACTTCATGGCTGTTTGTTTAATGTCTGAAACATGATTCATTCGCCATATAAGACAATTTGTAAGATTTATTTTAAAACAAAGTGACGAGTGAAGTAATCTTATTTAAAGACTTGAATCTATATGCTGTAAATAAATGTTTGTAGGAGCCATCCATCACATTTTTGCTATTTGTTTACTGTATTATTCTTTTGTGATCTGTCCTTTATTGTATTATTACTATATTTATATGTGTACAAAATAAATGTAAATCATTACAGGAAAAGAAAAATGTTGTTTGTTTTTACTTTAGAACTTTTTATTTTTACTTTGGAGAAACTTGTCATGTTCTGTTTGTACTATTCATCTGCACTTTGCAGAAAAAGGACATTTTCATTTATATTTTCAAGATTTAGATTAAAAAGTAACATTACATGCAGACATAGTTGGTCATATGTATCCCCCCCAAAGCCTCAGAATCCAAACGAGTAATTAATATTCATGTTTTCTTGGCAAACAATCCTGGTTGACAGAGAGGTACTGAGTGTAAAATTAGAGGGCATGACGGTGAAAAGGCAGACAGAGAAACAGCAGAACACGGAGTAATGTTTTTCTTACGGCCTGGTTAAGAGCTTAAAGGGTGTTTATCCCCCCGTCGTCTCTGTGCCAGCATTGTGCTGCATCACAATCTACCACTGTTCACATCGGGACCCCCTTCACAGCCGGGGCAGGTGGGCAAGACCATGTGATCTACATGCTGTGTGTGTGTGTGTATGTGCAACCTCTTGTTTCTCTGTCTTCGTGAGGACCAGTTATACTTAAAAACTTTGAGAGTGAGGACATTTTGGAAAGTGGGGGCATTTTTTTTTGGAAGTTGGGGCTGTTAAAGGGTTAAGACTTGAGTTAGGCATGTAGCCGCAATGTTTAACGTTACGGACTAGGAAATGTATTAAATGAATGATGGTCCTCACATGTACCAAAGCACAAAAAGTGTGTGTGTGCGTGTGTGTGTGTGGCTTGTATTAGTCATATTGTGGGGACATATATCTGTTTACACAGTCACATTGTGGGGCCCCGCCCTCCTTTTGAGGGAAAAATGCACGTCCCCATATTATAAATCATTACAATTTAGGGAGAGGACTTGGTTTAAGGTTAGGGTAAGGTTAAGTTTAGGTTAAGGTTAAGGAAAGGGTTAGGATAAGGTCAATGTAAGGATCAGACAGGCCGGCCCTGCAAAGAACAAATGTGCATCTTGTCAACTAACTTTCTCAGTCATGTTTAAACTCTCAGTTTCAAAAACAAAAAGTCAATCTGTACAGTAGGAAATGTGACATTTGCAGTTGTGAATCCATTTCCAATACTTTTCAGTGCTGTAATTTCGCACACATTTCAAAATTCAGATCTAAAATCAATAGCCTTAATTGAGCATCTTTTGATATTGCAGGTTTGTATTTTAATTTAAAACATGTATTTAGAGTACCCAAGTAATATTGATCAAAGCCAACCCACAAATTACATTTTTTTCATTGTTATCTGATGAGGTTCAATAGGCATTTGCTTCAGGGACATATGTCACTTCATGTATAGGTGTTAAAGTCACTGACTGAGTCATCACCATGAACCCTTTATCAGCAGATGGTTGGACATATTGTGAAATATCTCCCAGAATCTCTACCTGTTTTATATAAATAACAGATAAAATAACAGAAGAGGCAAATACAGAGGTGAACTCATGTTACATCTTAAAACTACATTTTTATTTGCAACATTCAGAGGTTTTAAGAGTATATAAGTAGTGGCATAGATGACAGTAAGTCATTCCTAATAGTTTAAATCCTTAACACAACAATAAAATCTGATGATGAATTGGATGTTTTTTTACAGTGTAGAAACAGGCCTCGGGGCCGTGGCCAGGCCAGTAAAGCTGCTAGCAGGTGGGGCCAGTTGGGCTCGCCCGGTCCCCAGAATCTGAACAGCACCCCACATTGTTCCCGGGGTCACCGCCTGAGAGCTCCATGAAATCCAGAGAGGGCTGCAGAGGCTCAGGTCGTGGGACCGGCTCCAGAAATAATAAAACCTCATACTCTCCACGTTCCGGGGGTCGGAGAAGATGGCTTATCGTGGCTGATCATTAGGCTCAGAAATAATCACCATGTATAACAAATATGCAGCGATGTCATTGGTGGCCCTGATAGAGAGATGTATTGACAATGTACAGGGTCGCAGAGTGAATGGTGATACAGCGAGGCCTCAAAATAAAACATTGAATGGACATTTGCATTTAGTTTTTACCACTCAGTTCTTCAGTTTTAATCACCACCTCCATGGCTTGTTCCTGTGAAATCAGCTGTCCATTACAGTCAATAATGGCTGGCATTATGGCGTCAATTACAGGTAACTGTCCCATTTTGAAGGAATAAAGAATTAGGGCAAAGAAATATGAAGCCCCAAATTGGACCCAGTCTATATAACCCATTTTTTTAAAATAAAACCAAGGTGATCTTCTCGTTCTGCCTCTCTGTTCCCCTCTTCACCCACATTCCCTCCTCCTTTTTTGCCATTTCCCATCCGTCCACCGGATGCCCTCGGCCTTTCCCTCCTTTCCCAATCACCTGTTGCCACTTCCCTCGTCTGCTCTGCTCTGCCTTCCCCGTCCACCTCCTCACCTGCATCACCCACCTGCTTCCCATTCCTTCTGATTAGATCCAGCTCCACATATACCGACCCAGATCCCTTTTCTTTCCCTCTGTCAGTTTGTCATTGTTGAAATGTGGTGTTTCAACACATTCTCACCCCAACTAGTCACATACTGACGCTTTATCAGACCCCTTGGTGTCACTTTATCTTAGTAAACACGTGGTTAACGATGTGAAGTCAAACAAAAACACTGAGGTTAAGGCAACAAAACCACTTAAGCCAAGTTCACACTACACAACTTGCTGTATTGTAATCGTGGTTTTCACACTGCATGACTGACCGGTGACAGGGGGGTCACACACTGCAAGATCTTTCACCAGTAGGGATCCCCGATGAGGTCTCCAAACTACGTTTTGTCGTGAAAACACACGCGAGAAATACACGGTAAATGACGTGATACCATATGCCAGATACATTGCTGATGTTGTTGTTGGCACGTGACGAAATAGCCTGTTTCCACCAGTTTCCACACAATTTTTTACTATTTATTCCTCTAGGTGCAACAACAACTTTGCTCCGTGTTGCAAATGCAGCACATACAGTAAGTTCCTATTGTTACAGGCGACCCCTGCTCCCCCAGGTTTCCCCTCAACACGTGTCTTGCGCTCTCATTGGCTGTAGCTCGTTGCCGTAGTCTCCGACAGGTCCAGATATTTAGCATGCTAGATATCTGGAATGCGTCTGCGAGGCATCGTCTTTGAGCAGCTCACACATGACGCTCAAGCGCCAATGTGAGAGCGGCGAGCCAACAATTTACCTCTGATCTGGGGCTTTTGACTGGGAACTCTAGTTGGCATTAGTTTGGTTTAGGAAAAAACAGCATGGTTGGCTTAAAATTACTACGTTTGTAAAGTGGAAATGAAACTTAACGCCCAGGACACACACAGCGGTCTCCTGGATGAGAGTCCTGTATTTGTTGGTTTGTAATGTAATCTCTCAATCAATCATTTCTGTACGTAAAATGTTGGAGATTATTGCTTTTACTCCAAGGTTGACACATCTTCCCTCACTAGCATTTTGCTGTTAAGTCACAGTTACGAAACAGGACTTGCTATTGTGAGTATCTATTGTGAACTGGGCTCAGAGGCAACACTGGGCCAACATGAATTACTACAGCCAGTAAAAGAGCAGAGCAGCCTGAGATAAAAGCAGCGTGACAAGCAGCCGTGGAAGCCAAAAAAGCAACTACCTTTGGTGTCCGTGTCACTTTAGGATATATGGCTTCCCCCTCGGCGGCCTGTCACAGCTAACTTCTCACGTTCAAGTTCCCCCAGAGGCAGACGGAGGAGGGGAGGTGGTGCCGTGCCGAGGCCAGGAGTGCCGTTAAACCCCCCCAACTTCTTCCATTTGGTACAAAGATGTCATTGAGCCTTGTCTTTGCACCTGCTCAAGTCGTGGAGGAGATGGCAGAGGCTCTTCCTGTGTGTCTGCTGGGGGGGTGGGGGGACACAACAGTCCGCCACCTCCCTGCTGCAAAACAAGCCCAACAAACACCGTTTAAAGATTTCTTTTTTCCAGAAGGCGAACTGCCGCCATGCCAGATAAGTCAACAAATGAGGGCCAGTGAAACTTTGTTCGTCGTGTGAGGGGCTTTTTGTGAGAGAGGTTGTGTAGAGAGAGGGATGGTGGGAGGTGGAGTTAGGACCACATAAAGAGGAGAGCCAGGAGGACGTGGCTTGGAGACCACCCTAAATGTAAGGTTCTCTGGATGCCGATGCCCGCTCAGGTGGCAGCAGTTGAAGCCACCTCCTCACCACCTCACCACCTCCTCCCTCCCTCCGGGCTCACAATGAGGAAACTGTTTCAGCGAGACGAGGGCTCAGCCTCCGAGGCCACTGACAGAGAGAGATTAGAATAACAATGGCCTGGGTTAATGATGTTTGTGCCGTTAAAGGCACAAAGTCGTTACTAAAAAAGCCATTAGGCCTCCAAGTCAAAGAGAATGAAAGGGTTTTTTATACTCTGATTATTTGCAGCGAATTCTAAACAGAACAGTGATCAACACACAAAACACCAGTGGCTCAGTGTCCCATTTTATGGCGCGTTCTTGGTATTTTTCATGCTGCCATAACTACTTTTTAGTTCACGAGATAGTGGCTTGTTTCATGAATTAGCTGCAGTTCCTTTCAGGCTTTTCACCCGACTTCTTCACTCGGATCCACTCATCATGTCGAGGCAGCAGGCAGAGCCGAGTTGGAGCTGGCAGAAGGGGGCAAAAAAAGCCAAAGAGAAGAAGAAGAAGAAAAAAAGAAAAAGAAAAGAAGTCTTTGAAGAAGACTGAGCTCGCAAAGCTGTATTTTAAAGTTGGATGGCACATCAGAGGCACGAGCAGCTACAGTTCTGGCTTTTTTTGAGGGATATATACTGCAGCATCCAAAAAGAGCATTCTCTTTAAAGGCAGAGAGAGCGGAGTGAGACCAAACAGTCACCGCCGGGCTCCGAGGCCTAATTATCCGTTGGATCACAAACAGAGAGCTGGTTTCAGCGGAGCAGGGACGAGCAAGAGGATGGCTATATGTGAACGTAACTCAATGTGACATGATTTCAGCTGTTATTTACATTCACATTATAGGCTGACACTATCATTTAGAGTGACTTAGTGCACCACTAGAATAAGTTTCATTTCCTTCGCTTCCTTTGTCCTTGAAGTTCATGTTTATTAGAGATGTGAGACAAAAAGGAATGAGCGCCGGGCCAGAAGAAGAGCTGAAAGAACCCCAGTCTTCGATTTTGTTGTCCTAAATATATTCTGTGGTTCAATACTTCAGTCTGAAGCAGCAGAATAAACTGTATTCCCTTGAACACCAGCATAACAAGCAGCCTAGTAAACATTTAAATGCTCAAACTACAGTTCTCAGACAACAAATGCAATATTTCTGGATACTGAAAATAGATTTAATTGGAGAAATAAAAGCTAAGTTGTTAGCCAGACAATATTAGAGATGCCTCATGTTCTCCACCCAGTTGGACCAGGGCCTGTGATCCTACTGAGGGTAAAGCTGGATGTATAGTTTCTGCAGAGCCTTTGCATGTCGCGATGATAGCTGACATCCATCTCCTTAAATATGAAACTGTCGGCATACTTGCCAATCTTAAAACCTAAAAAATAGGGAGGATTTCAAAACCACAGCGGGGGTTCCCCGCCAGAATGAAAATAACAAAATAACAAGTAGACTGCAACAGCATTTTTATGTTAAACTTTTTATTTTACCTTTAATTCTCAGGAAAGAAAACTGAATAATTTGCCCCTTGAGAAATTAGGATGCCTTTTTCTGAAAATGATGAAGTGTGACATACGCTCAGCCTTCATCTAGATGCTCACAGCCTCCCTCCCTCCCAGGCTTGGAGAGGTGACTGGGGAGAGAGGAGCTGAGGAAATGCCTGTGGCCGAGCCTCTTATTTTTCCATGGCAGCGTTATAAACATATAGAGCAATAACATCTCCTGTATGTACCCTCTCTGTCCGCAGAACTGGGGCTGGCCCTCTCAAAAGCAGCACTATGTTATTACCGTCTGCTATGAATGCCTTCTGTGTGTGTGTGTGTGCGTGCGTGCGTGCATACATGTTCTTATCTGTCTTCTGCTGTGTGTCTGTGCATGCGTGTGTTTGCTCCAAAGAAGCATGCAACATATAATAAGCGCAAATGTTTATTTCCGAAGGCTTCCTGCGTAAACGATCCCGCTCGGCCCGAACACAGGTAGATTCAGGGAGCCTGACGCGTGGGCGTAAATATGTCACAGAAATAGACTGGAGGTAAATGGTGCAGATTGTGCGTCGGCTGAATGGGCCCGACTGTCCCAGGAACAGGAATAAATAGGTCTTTGCATCCACACATTTGCAGCTCAGCCCCCCTCCCCCCCCCCTTTAACCAGTAGTGGTTAAACAGTAAAACCTAGCAAGTTTACCTTTAGTTTATGTACATTAGGATTTTATTGATAATATACAGTATTACCATTCAGGGAATGAAAAATCTCTACCAACACGTTCATCATTCAATATTTGTATAATATCAAGTTCAAGTTCCCCAGAGTGTTGCTGTGTGTCTGTTTAGTTTAGCCCCCATCTTTGAAAAAATATGAATTTTAAATTTCATTCCATTAGTTATATTATTAGACCACCTATTACTTCTTTACATCGTGGCAATTGATTTTTGTGACATAAAACTTTTCACCTTATGTCCATGTGTTTGTCCAACAAGTTTCCATTCCTAACTGACAAAATATATTGACGTGTCATATAGGTTTTACCATGTTTTCTATATTTTGGAGTCGCTGGTTTGTTAGCTATAACTAATAACTGAATAATAGGCCTGTGAATCCATATCTTCATCTAATATTTACTCTTCTATCATTGATATAAAAGGGGTGGTCGCAGTCTCAGTATAAAAATAAACATTTAGAACAAACCATAACCTCCAAAATGACCATTAATTTAAATAGATTATTAAACTGTTTCAACAAAAAAACGGTATAACCTTCATGAAGGTATGATTTATTCTTGTGCATTTAATGAACATACAACCGGGTGAATAACATATGTACATACCTTTTATGTATTTTATGATGTTTTATGTGTCACATGTTTAAGATTCCCTAGCCACAACACTTGACATAAGACACATGATTGTTTTTACCTCCATTGTTGGAAAGAAGGCAGACCTGTAGTACTTCTTTTCAAGTATAGGCGATTAAAACAATTTGGCTAAGTTTAGGGATTTAGACCTTCTAAATCAGAGTTTTTTTCAGCCAAGGACCCCTTACAAAATAGAGAATATACCAGGGACCCCTCATGTATGTCACTTGGAATAATTTGACAGCCCATTTTTTACACTTCTACAGTCTTAGTTATGTGACCGAACAACACAAGAGAAATGTATTAGAAAGATATTAGACATGTATCAGACATATTTGCAGATTATAAGGGTTATAGATTTGTTAGGTTAGAACATAATAAAAAACTAAACAACATTTTGTAAAAAAAAAACAACAGCATAAATAGCCTATATTTTTTTATATATATATATATATCATAAATGGATGAATCTGAAAATCTAAATGATTAAACGAAAACAGTGTTGATTGACAGCTGGTGGGAGAATAGAAAAATGACCCTGGAAATCCTAAATCTCCAAAATCAAACACTTTGTAAGCCGAACAATCCTCCCTAACACATTTTGGTGTCTGCACATCTTCCAGCAGCTGAACCAGGTGCCTCTCAAGGACAACAAACGTCCGTGGGAGAAAAAAGGACAGCAGCACACTGATTGATTTTTATTGCAGTATAAGAGCATCTCACCACTTTGAGCTTTGGAAATGAAAGGGGTCATTTTAAGCCTTTTGGAAATAAACATTCAAAGCTGTTTTCAGGACAAACTCATTTGTCATTGCAGGAAATACCTCTACTCTACTCTGTATTTTGTCGGGAGGAATATATTCATTCACCCAAATGAGCGAGCAGCAGCAAGAAAGACTTCTGATCATATTATTTACTGGAAAAAAACTGTCAAACTCTGGCCAAGACATCCATCCATCCTCATTTTCTTGCACAAAGACGTACCAATATGGAGAAAAAAGGCTGTAAACATCTGAAATGGTACTTGAATTGTATATGACGAAAGGGAGAAATTATTTTTAGCTCAGTCTTCCTGGAAGTCCCCCGTGCTATAGGCATTTAAAAGTACATAAAAAGGCCATGACAAACATCATGGGTTGCAAAAATACAAAAACAAAGCAGGCTCAAAGTAGTTGTCTGGATGAGACCTGTGAGTCTGGGACTGTGTCTCATGTTTTTTTCCTGTTGTTACATTTACAATATGTAATCATATAGTGTCAACATACTGTGCCATCGCTCCTTATTTACCACTTGTTTGGGACATTTTTTTGTTTTTGCGTCCTTCCTGTCTCTGGATTTCTGGCTGTCTGGGTATCACGCTTGTCATCTGTCTCTCTTCGTGTATTTGTGAATTGTTTTGTCTTATAATTTATCGGTCCGTTGACAGCAAAAATGTATATTCTCTAACATCGTTACGTGCTAACAGACACAACAAAACAATATAAATGTGTTGTCTGGTATTGTATTTGTTTCTGTTTTTGTCTGTAATTACATGTCAGAAATACCATCAGAATACCGTTCCTTAAATTGTTCATTACGTGTTCTTGTCTCAGTGCGTGTTTACCTCTTTAAGCATTTCTAAAATTACCTTTTTTCCAAAACAACAAAACATTTAAAATGCATTGTTTGGGAGGAGTGAGCACCCTGCAGGAATTTTTTCTCCATTATTCAGACACAGTACACGATATCAACATGCCAGCCCTAAACAATGTACACGTTCCACTCATCTTTGAGCATTTCTTTATAGATTTACCAGTGAAACGCTTTGAAAAGGCGTGATTTTGACTCAGTTTTGTGAAGATGCACCAGCTGGGCAGAGCAGAGCTCACAGTCTGCTTCTCTTTTCACATCCTGCCTCCTGTTATGCTCTTATAATAACATCCTATCAAGGTCTTTTTATCCAATCTCATGTAACTCATCCATACGGAAAGCCCTGAGAGGCAAGTAAGAAAAACAAATTCTGGTGATACCTTTTCTAAATCTGATCTACTTTTCTCTTCTGTGTTGTGTTTATGACTTAAAGAAAGCTATTATGCTTTTTCCCCTTTTCTTTAGTGTGTTATGTAGTATTTTGTGCATGTAAAAGGTCTGCAAAGTTATAAAGCCCAGGCCAAAGGGAGTTACTCTCCCCCACAGAAACACTGCTCCTGAACTGCCTGAAACACCTCGCTTGAAGTCCCGCCTTTTCTTCCGTAACGTGGTGATGTCACCAAGTAATACATTTGCATAATACCTTCCTAGCGGCTAGTTTGGCACGCCCTCAAACAAAGAGGAACTTCGAGAGATTAAAACCTTTTTTTCACCCGTTCTTATGTCATAAACACAGGAGAGAAAACTATTTAGATCCAACTTAGAAAATGGATCACCAGAATTTTTTTTTCTCACTTGCTTCTCAGGACTTCCGTACATCCACAAGCACATAAGCTAGGCCTAAATGACTTTGAATAAAGCTGGTGGAGAACAATATATCTGTCAATCCCCACTTGGAACAAGCAAGAACTAATAATCCACCATCAGTGCTAAAGAGTTTATACTTTTTTTGGTTCAACTCCTTTGTATTTCATGCCAGATGTACAACTGTATTATATTCTGCTTTCCATCCTTTGGCTTCTTTAACTAAGACAGCAAAAGCAAAAGTCACAAACTCAAGCTTCAGTAAACCTTTTCTTCTTTGAAAGAGTGTGCTGACAGGAGCTTCAGAGCCAGAGAGTCTTTCCTTCTCCGCAACTCTCAGATTCTCATACATACATTTTGTGAAACAGTTTTGGCGACGCACGATGATCCCCGGGGATTACTGTCATGGCCAACCCCGATATTATAGAATTACAGTCAGACAGAGCGACTCCTGGTGCTGCGCGGACAATTACTCTGCGGCCTGGATCTCAGTGGAAAAGCTGCATTAGAGGAAAAAACCTCAGTCTATCAGATGCTGAAAAACAGGGGAAGTGTTGGCAGATAATGTGTCAATACCAACCAAAGTAATCACAGCGGGGCTCAGAGGGGGTCTGACTCGGCTTTATTAGAAAGATCCTCTCCAAGAAGAAACGCAACACCGGTGGGGTTTATGCAAAATGCAGCCAGGCTTTGACTGAAGAAACATTTATATTAGCGTTTGCCTTTGTTTTAAGACCATAAAGCAAGTTATTTGCATGAATACAAATCTTCTGGGTTAATGTTATCATACTGTAACTTCTTCAAAGACTTCCTCCTTCTCCAGGATCCGTCTGAGTAAAACCACACTTTCTAGTTTGATGGCTCTTTGGCTCCTTCATCCAGAGACATTTTACAGCAGTGTTTATCTCCTGTGGATTCCTCCTGATCTGATCTGTCACTTCAGACTCCACACTGAGCAGTGAGCTGCCTCCATCTTGTGGTGAATGTTATATCTTACATAGAAACCCTGAATATTTGGAGAATAGCCGGCACGCTGGGATTTGCCACAGAAAGAAAAGGCAGCTCAAGGTGGCAGTGTGTCTCCACAAGTAACAATATCTGAGCCAGAGAGAGAGATAGACAAGACAAGCACAAGGCTGCAGTAACAAACAGTGTCCTTATTGGTGCTCATGCTTTTATCTCCTCCAGACTCGATTATTGCAATGCACTTTATTCTGGTATCAGCAGGCGGAACATCCAAAGACTACAGTTGATACAAAACACTGCTGCCAGGCTTTTAACTCGTACCAAGAGAAGTGACCACATCACACCAAATCCTTGCTGCCCTTAACTGGTTATCTGTGAGTTTTAGAATTGATTTTAAGATTTTACTGCTTGTTTTTTAAAGCCTTTAATGGTCTGGCTCCTGCCTATGACTTATGAGCCTGATCGATGCATGAGATCATCTGGCAGGGCCAAAATCCAAACTTGTCAACAAAGGTGACCTGCAAACTCAGTATCTTCCTTTAAATGTCTTCTTAAGACTCACTTTTATATAATGGCTTTTTCTTAACTGATGGTGCATTGTTGTAACTATTTATGTGATTTTATTTTGTTTAGATTTTAAGTCCTGGGTGTTATCATGCTTTTATTGGAAAGCACTTTGTAACCTTGTTTTGAAAGGTTCTATATAAATAAAATTATTATTATTATTATTGACTGAATCCAAGTCATTGTCTTAACATAAGTAAAAAAGTTTGTTTTGTAGATTGGTAGTCTGGTAATTCAAAATTATCATTATTATAACCTTCATTTAATCAGCTGAATCCAACTGAGTTTGAGATCTCATTTTCAAGGGTGACTTGTAACACTGTAATAATAGCATATAATAAAACAAAACCATAATAAGCAAATATATATAAACACTTTTAATTATTCATTTTAAAACACAGAGGAGAGAGGGGGTTTATTACCTAAGAGGAAAATTTCATTTAAAAAAAACAAAACAATGTGTTCGTATCATGATGAAGTGTATTTCAATTTGTGGGGTGAATTTATGGACTGGTTTAGATGAAGAAATTAAGCAAAATACAAACATAAATCAATTCAGGAAAATGTATTTAAACATGTTTTTGAGAGGTACAGGGACGAGGAAGGGGCCTCGTCTCTGTCGGGACTGTGATTGATGTCGTTGTTATTGTTCTTTTATTTTTTTATATTAAGATGATTTATGTGTATATCTGATAAATATTAAGTCCATTATTTAAGTTATAGAAAGGGTAGGATCATATAAGTGTTTACCTCTGCCTACTGCTTTTCTGACATGTAATATTTATTTAGTTTATTTAGTATTTGCTGTATATGTTTACCGTTCAATTTATTGGTTATTCTTGTTTGGTTTTCTTATCATGTGTTACATGTTAGAAATAAATCTATCTAATCTAAACTAAACTAAAAGGAGGTTCAGAGGAGAAAATGATGATACCAAGCTAGTTGATCAACATGTAAACTAATTATTCAGCTTATAATAAGGTGATGTACACAAGCAGCAGGTGGCAAATATTATCTTCATATTCACAATAAACTTCAGTTTGGTGCGTTGATTTGTAGCTGGTTTGTTCTGGTTTTCTTGCAGGTTAACTGGTGCATGTAGGTGGGGCTGTCTCATCAGTGCAACTGGGATCACTGGAACCATGCAATGCTTCTCAAGCTCTAGAAGCTGCTCTCTCAGTCTTTCTCCGTGCACTAACTTGTGGTTTCTTTATCCTTTTGCTCACCAACGTTACCACACTACATTCTTCAGATCCCCACTCGGGTGTCCAGTCATGACTCATCAACCTCAACTCATCTACAGCAACACTGAGTCAGTCAATACAAACTAATGCTGTGCAGATAAACATTGTTCAATCCTACAGAACTTTATTATAAACTCTAGAGGAGAGACAAAGTTTTCCAAACATACAGAATATGTCTGGCTGAATTTTGAAAAAAAAAAAATTGTGTAAAATGATGTACAAGAATATTTCCATTTGATAGAATTGGACGGCCACCAAAAACATTAAGTCTTCAATCAGTGTAATCGTATAGCTTCAGTTAAGAGTTGCAACAAGAAAATACAAGATATGAGGCTTTCAGACAGTGTTGAATAATGATATTAAAAAAGCTAATTAAGAGAAAATAAAGGGGTTAATAGAGAGGTGAAGTCCCACCCCTTCCAGTGGAAGATCCTGTTTGAAATGCGACATGAATTACACATACAATGTTTGTCAATTTAAAAGATAATTTTGCAAGTCAAGAAAGTCTCAGTTTGTTGTAGTATCATTTAGTTTTGTGTGAAACCGCTCAGTGAACTACATCTCTCATCTCGCACGATATACGTCACCAACACCAGCTAGCTAGCTAACTAACAGATGAAATGTTATCTTACCTGATGTGTTTTATCCAGCGACTCCTGGTCTTTTTATCAGCCGGGAAGAGAAAGAACGTTCCCAGTAGGAAACACACAGACATCGTATAGCTTCAGAGAGAGAGACGTCACTTATATGCGTTATATATATTTTTGAGTGTGTCATCTTTCTAATTACGTATTTTCATAGTCTAATACTTTAACAGTTTTCTTTCCTGAATTGCTAAATTATGTTTTAAATTGTCAAACATCATATGTGTGATTCACGACACAATTCAGACGGGATTAAAAAAAAATAAATACTTGTCTTTTGCTGTTAATTACCGTACCTATTTTTTCCTGAAATAAAGTCCAATGGTGGTCCACCGGAAGCAAAGATGGGAGTCCCATCTTTGCTTCATATGGCTCAATTATGCAGAGACAATTCCTGAAGACATTTTTTTATTTACGTGTCACTTATTTATACTTAATTTCTTCATATAAGAAGTACCTTATTTCTCCATGAGAAGTGGGTAAATTCCATCCACTGATTAAGACCATGCGAAAGCCCCGGAAAAAGCAAATAAGTGGAGCTTGAGTTAATATTAATAAGTTTCCAAGGTCTCGAATGCGCAACTTTGCTCAATTTATTTAAAATGTAAATCTAACTCGTCAAATCAGACAGCTTGTTTGATAAATCTGTGGTCTCTGCAGGTGAAATATGTTACTTTGATTTGCAGAAGTCAGATTTAAGACTCGTAGGACTCTGTACTTAACGTATGGTGTAACAACACAGTAGCTCACAGTTTGATTCATAGTGACAGAAGAACATTCTTTATTCACTCATCCATGGGTGTAAAATGTACTTTTATTAGTGTTTCTGCCAAACAAAATGTAATCTCTCATATTAATAAACCCACTTTTCAGCCAGCAGATCCTCGTCTGAATGAAACTGGAAAATCAATCATGGAAGAAAAGCCTTGATGAAAAGATAAAAAGCAAATGTCTGAATTTTTCTCCAGACACTTTAATTAACCACAAAACAAGTTTTAAAGTCTTCAAAGAAACTGATTTCTCATTTCTGGCCTGAGGATACGTAGCATTATTAGGATCAAGATCCGGGCGTCTGGATCGTCGAGCAATTTTCAGTTGAGCCCCTTTTTGACAGACAGCAATATTAATACACGTAATTTAATTTCACCCTTTAGCATTTAATGCACGTCAAAAAGATAATGATGCTTCAGCTATCAATGGACTGAAATGTAGCGTACATCAAACTGGCATCTATTGTTACACATAATCACCATCATTATATCATAAAACACAGGTGAGTAAACCTGATTTCAAAATATGAATTCATTCATCTAACAACAAATATAAGCAAACTATTGTGAGAAAGAATCAATATTTGGATTGGTATATTTATGTTAGGATGTTTTTGGCAGTTAGAAGGTTTTTTAAATGTCAAGCCTTCAGGGGTCGCCAGTGGCAGAACGTAAAGTGCATTCCTAATGTCTGCACTGCTTGTGGCAACTGATCAGTCAGTGGTTTGACTCCTGATTGTTCTGCAGTGCATTTGTGCTTCAACATTTTTCAGGCATTTCATTTCACACTTCTTTATTTTCCAGAAATGCTTTGAAATTTATTTCAGCTGTCAGCGTTCACACTGCATTTTTTGCAGGAAATGCATTTTCTAGTTATCTGTAGTCACCTTAATTTTAATTAGAATTTCATGTTGGATGGATAAGATCAAATAATAAAGTCAAAGTGCATGATGGTTTCTGTCATTTTAGGTAGTTCTTATCACGCTGATGTACGTTCAAGTGTTCATTTTTATGATGTTTGGTTTTAATTTGTTAGTTGATGCTATAAAAAGAGGGGTGAGACGTCATGATTGGCAATCGTGAGTCTCTCTCGTTGACAAGCTGCGTCCGCGCTCGGCTCGCGATTGGTTTGAGCGGTTGACCTCGATACCGCAGCTCAACCGCCCGATATATACTACTGCGCAGACTCTGGCTCCAAATGACTTCAAAATCTCTCTTATTATTATTATTATTATTATTATTATTATTATTATTATTTTCTTCTCTTTGTATTATTATTATTATTTTTATTTTTTTCTATTTTTTTATTTATTTAATTTATTATTACTATTATTATTATTTTCTTCTTTGTATTATTATTATTTTTTTATTTTATTCTATTAATTTTTTTTATTTTATTTAAATTTTGAATGCTGATGTTGTTTTCTCTTGGGTACTTATTGTGTTTGTTTCTAAGCTCAATTACTTAAAAATTGGTATTTAAACTATTGTAATTACGAACTGTAAATTGCATATATGAAAAAAATAATCTACAAAAAAGAATACCTCAAGATGGCAGCTCCCCTATCAGGGATATTTTAGCTTCACTTCTGTACAGCGGGAGGAAGTGGAGACGCGTCGTCCATCTTTATATACAGCTATGGTTCGTAGCATTAAACTTTAATTTACAGCTTTAAGTAGTGTACAGAGTGCTGAACACCAGATTCACTGCGGCCCACTGACTAGACTTCCTAATTGGTTGGTGGTTTTGCCTGACCTGGCTCTCTGCCCCCCCAAGGCCACGTTCTCCTCTCACTCCCCAGACCTGCCATCCTCGATCCATCCACTAGATGCCCTCAGTGCTGGTCACCTGACATCTCCTCCCAACTACACACCTGTTCCCACTCTCCTCATCAGCCCTGCAGGTACCGGACAGTCCCGGCCTGCTCTCTCACCTGTTTCCACTTTCCCTCATCAGCTCTGCTGTTTATAACCGGACCTTTTTCCACACAGTTGTTTCCTTGCCAGCTTCTGCCATCTGCTTTCTAGCATCTGTTACCTGTTTCCTGGAACTCTGTCACCTATCTGCCTGCCGGCCTTCTGACTCTTAAAGTTTTTGCAACTTTCCCATGAAATCACTGAACTGATCCAGTCTGCCTGCTTTTGTCCAAATCTGAGTCCTTCCCTTGTTGCCTGAATTCACCCCTCTGACACCCACAGACCCACTGATTTAAAAAGCTGATGTGAATCAGAGAAATAAAACTTTGTTGCTGAAGCCCAGAAACTTCCTCAACACAGCAAAATAAGAAGAAAAGAAAAAATCCAGGCAGAAGGCTGCAAGATCTCTGTAGATACAGACACTTCTAGTGGGTCAGAAGTGATGATTGAGAGGGATTATTTTAGTATCAGTCTATACATTGTTTGTTTTTGATTTTTTTAGAAAAATCCTGCATATTATACCTTTTAATAAATGTGGTTGATCCATCTGAAGATACAGTATGACAATGTGAGAATACAAGGCAAAAGTGAGCATGACTCACATACCCATTTGAAAAATGTTGGAAAAAAAAGTCTGAAAAAATGTCTGAAAAAAATGTCTAAATAAAAGTCTGAAAAATGTTGCAAAAGAAAAGTCTAAACAATGTCTCAAAAAGGTAAAAAAAAAAAAATGTCCGTAAAAAAAAAAGGCTGAAAAATGTCTGAAAGAAATGTCTAAAAAAAAGTTTGAAAAATGTTGGAAAAAAAAGTCTGAAAAAATGTCCCAAAAAAGTCTGAAAAATGTCTGCAAAAGAAAAGTCTAAACAATGTCTGAAAAATGGTAAAAAAAAAAAAATGAAAAGTCTGAAAAATGTCCCAAAAAAAGTTTGAAAATGTTGCAAAAGAAAAGTCTAAACAATGTCTGAAAAAGGTAAAAAAAAAAAAAAAATGTCCGTAAAAAGAAAAGCTGAAAAATGTCTGAAAACAATTTCTAAAAAAAGTTTGAAAACTGTCTAAAAAAAGAGTCTGAAAAATATCAGAAAAAAAAAGTTTGAAAAATGTTGGAAAAAAAAGTCTGAAAAAATGTCCGTAAAAAAAAAGTCTGAAAAATGTTGCAAAAGAAAAGTCTAAACAATGTTTGAAAAAAGTAAAAAAAAAAAAGAAAAAGAAAAGTCTGAAAAATGTCTGAAAAAAATGTCTAAATAAAAGTCGGAAAAATGTTGCGAAAGAAAAGTCTTAACAATGTCTGAAAAAGGTAAAAAAAAAAAATGTCCGTAAAAAAAAAGGCTGAAAAATGTCTGAAAGAAATGTTGGAAAAATGTTGGAAAAAAAGTCTGAAAAAATGTCCGTAAAAACAAAGTCTGAAAAATGTTGCAAAAGAAAAGTCTAAACAATGTCTGAAAAATGGTAAAAAAAAAAAAAGTCAGAAAAATGTCCCAAAAAAAGTTTGAAAAATGTTGCAAAAGAAAAGTCTAAACAATGTCTGAAAAATGTCTGAAAAAAATGTCTAAAAAAAAGTTTGAAAAATGCTGGAAAAAAAGAGTCTGAAAAATGTCATAAAAAAAGTTTGAAAAATGATGGAAAAGAAAGTCTGACAAAATGTCCTTAAAAAAAAAAGTCTGAAAAATGTTGCAAAAGAAAAGTCCAAACAATGTCTGAAAAAGGTAAAAAAAAAAAAAATGTCCGT
>CAKAKR010062563.1:0-17432 GCA_916700685.1 Adelosebastes latens
CTCGCTCTAAATATACCTGAACGAGCATCGCTCAAAACAGTGAGGCGACACACGTCAGCTAAAACCACAATATCGCTCTATATTTCACCTGCTTGGCAGTAATGTTAGCTGACCAGACGAAGGTATCTCCATGAATCAATGCTGATCCTAGTGTTGGCTTTTCCTGCTTCAGCGCAGGCTGAGGCAGAGGGGCTCTGCAGCGAGTAATGTTGTCGTCTCCGCCCGCAGCCGGAGTGAGCAGGGAAGACAGCGGCACCCGGTTGATAACGAGACGATAACGTTTCTCGCTGCGGAACCCCGTCACTTCACAAGACTCGGGAAACCTCTGTTGGTCTGGAGGAGTTGCAGCAGTTATTCCTGCACAAACGTCCACTGAACATTCACTAGATATTCTCAGAGCTAAACTAACTCTCCTGCAGTGTGGAGTGAGCGTGCTTTCACGTCTAGAGGTGGAGAGAGTACGCGAGAACGCGCGCGCTGTCTGAGTGAAGGCAGGCAGAGGAGGAGAGGCTCCGGCCACACGCGAGCGTGCATATGCGAGCGCGCATGTGTCCCGACCCGGTACATTTATACGCTTAAAAAGTTACAAACAGTCCCTTTATTAAATGAAGGTTGATCGCTGTCATGTCCCTTCAGTCTTCCCCCCATCCAACATAGTGGCCGGATATTGCTTATCCGGACATCTCTACATATCTGATTGAATCCCGTTAGGCTAAGTGTTGTCTGTAAATAACCGACGTGGTTACAGCTAACTTTTGGCCTTTCAGTGACAAACATGACCCACACGTTAAAAACACTGTATTTCCAACTGTTGTTGGAGGTAACACATCCTCTGATTTACCAGGAACCAATGATGACGGCTGTTAAAGAGCTGCTTTTGGAAACACTGGATGATCTGGGAGAGGAAGAGTTAAAGACCTTCAAGTGGTTCCTACAGCAGGCTGAAATCTTGGAAGACTTCCCAGCCATCCAAAGGAGTCGTCTGGAGAAGGCTGACAGGCTGGACACACTGGACCTGATAGTGAAGACCTACAATGAACAATCGGTGGAGGTGACCAAGAAAGTGTTGACAAAGATCAACAGGAATGACCTGGTGCAGAGTTTGTCCAACATCGGCTCAGGACCCAAACGTAAGTCATCACATCTGCAATGTGACAGAAATTAAGTCCTGGTTTGTATAAAATGAAGGTCTTGGGAGATACTTGTTTCTTTCTTTATTTGTCAGAAATTGTGCATGATGTTGGAGGAATTTCAGAGAGCAGAGAAGCATCTTCTGCTT
Source organism: Adelosebastes latens (assembly GCA_916700685.1). NCBI lineage: Eukaryota > Metazoa > Chordata > Actinopteri > Perciformes > Sebastidae > Adelosebastes > Adelosebastes latens. The sequence continues at coordinate 1,280 of CAKAKR010062563.1, forward strand.
CTCTTCCTCCCTGTCCCACAAGCAGCAGTCAGACTAAAGGTAAAGCTCCTCTCATTTTCTCTCCCTGGATGTCTTTTTAATCAGCCTGCTTATTTAGTTAAAGGTGCTAAATGCGGGATTGATGGTGACGGCTGAGCCGGCGGCTCACAGCTGACGGTGCTAACAGCGCTATTAGTGAAAACAACGGCAACAGTGCCGACAGAGCTAACAGTGTTAACCTGGGGGGAAACCATAGACTGTAGCTATCCTGTATAAGAATTGGTATAGTCATGAACATCATGCTGTATTGAAGAAGACTTGAAACTACTTATTGAGACCATAAACTCGACGGGAGCGAGTAACGTTATCGACTCCGGCCCAAGCAGGAAAAGTGAACAGTGTTTGGTTTGTCCGTTCTGGGCTACTATAGTAACATGGAGGTGCAACATGGCGGACTCCATGGAGAGGACCCGCTCCCTATGTAGATATGAAAGGCTCATTCTAAGGCAACAAAAACACAACAATTCTTATTTTTAAGTGATTATACACTAAAGAAAAAATACTTATTGATATTATATTCCATTTATGCCAATAGATATCCCTAAATGATACACACTGTTCCTTTAAAGACTTTGGATTGGTTCTGCTATGCAGGTTTTTTTTTTTAACTCTATGATTGTTTTCACAAAGTTTTAGAAACAAAACGAGGGAGATTGTCTTCAATCTCTAGTTGAGCGAAGCGTTTACAGACTGACTTGTGAGTCTAGTCACGGTGTGTCTCTCTGTCCCTCCTCTCCAGCCACGTTCCCTATTTCCCAGGCCCCTTCATTGCCATTTTCCATCCATCCACCAGATGCCCTTGGACTTTCCTTCCTTTCCCCATCACCTGACTGCCCCACCCAGCTACACACCTGTTCCCACCTCCCTCATCTGTTCTGCTGCTCTCCCTCATCAGCCACTCTCCATATACTGGCCCAGACCCTTTGTTCCTCTGTCAATTTATCAATGTTGCAATGTGATTTTCGGTCATTGCTTTTGAGCCTATTTCCTGTCTGCCTGTAACCAGGCAGCAACCTCCTGTTCCGAAAAGTAAAGCCAATGGGGAAGTGCCTTAAACAGCCAGCACGACTCCTCTGGTTGCAAAAAGAAGTCTGATTTAATAGAAGTCTATGAGAAAATGAGCCTACTTCTTACTTGATTTATTACCTCAGTAAACATTGTAAACATGAGTTTATGGTCTCAATTGCTCGTTTCATGTCTTCTTCAGTACAGCATGATGTTCAATTAGTAAATTATGGTCCCATTTAGAGTCAAATAGACCATAAAGCAGGGGATGCTTTAGGGCGTGGCTACCTTGTGATTGACAGGTCGCTACCACGGCGTTGTCCGGTCTGGGAGTTGTCCGTGTTTTCGTCTTAGAACTTTAACCCTGTGTTTTCTGCTCATAAAAGTTAATTGGAACATTTTGGTCGTTTAAAGATGTCTTGTTCAGCTTTCAGCTGTACTTAGCTCCAACCTCTCGTGTCACTTCATGTGCCAAACTCGAGGCTTCAAAACCATAGTCCACAAACCAATGGGTGACGTCACTGTGACTACGTCCACTTCTTAAGGCTCTGACACACCAAGCCGACGGTTGGCCGTTGGCCAGTTTGGGGCCATCAGTGAGCGTCTGTTGGCCTAGTTTTTGCGGTATGTCCCACACCATGGGCTCTAGTCTGCCTGTGTCTGAGTTTTTTTTGGCCGATTCAGCATGTTGAATCGGCGGCGGTGCCCGTCAGTGAGAGAAGTCAGTCTGATTGGCTGTTTAGCTTAAACGAATCAGTGCACGAGAAGTGAGGAAAGCAAGCAAACGCCGCTTTGTTTCATGTACATATAAGAACGGCATGTATATCCGCCGTCCTCGGCCTTCTGGTTTCCCTTTTTGAATGACGTATACAGACTACCGCCGCCTGCTAGTGTGGAGAATATTTCCTCTCACACAGGGGCAGAACAAAGGACGGCTAACTGGCTGTCGGCTGTAGTCTTTGCGGTGTGTTCAAGTACAACTTGTCGGCCAAGACAAAGGCGACGTGAGGCGACGCAACAGCCAGCTTTCATCGCCGCTAGTTCTTTGATGTCAGTTTGGTGTGTCTGGGCCTTTATATACAGTCTGCCTGACCTACTGCCTAATTTGGACTACTGTCTTTAACTGCTCCCAGCCTGGTCAAGTCTGCCTTCCTTTGTTTGCCTGCCTGCCTGTAAGTCTATCCATACCCTTGCCACAATGAAACACTGAAATCATCCTGCTTGCTCGACTGTCTGCATTTGAGTCCTTCCCCCGTTGCCACTGTCCCCCCTCCCATGTGACAGAATCTGTTTGTGGATATACTGATTGACACTTTGTTTTTACTATATGTTAATTTGTTCTGCATAGATTTGCTGGAGCCAGAACCTGACCCTCCAGAACTCATCGATTTAAACCAGCGCACACTCCAATCACACCTCCAGAACAGGTTTATGTGTGCCCAAGAAGGGTGGACAGAAAGGATGGATAAAAAACACCTAGATGACATCTACATAGAGCTCTACATCACATATGGGAGCGGTGCAAACATCAATATGCAGCATGAAGTCAGGCAGGTTGAGATGGCATCAAGAGAACCGGGGGGAACAGAGCAACCAGTCCAACCCAGTGATATTTTCACACACCCCTCTGGAAAAAACACACCCGTAAGAACAGTGCTGACCACTGGGATTGCAGGAATCGGCAAAACATTCCTTGTACACAAATTCATCCTGGACTGGGCTGAAGGAAGAGCCAATCAAGATGTGCATCTCACGTTCCCCTTCACCTTCCGCCAGCTGAATTTACTGAAGGGCAGAAGGTTTCGTTTGGCAGAGTTCATTCACGAATGTATCCGGGAAACTAAAGACATCAGCGAAGAGGATCTTAATGATGTCTTCACAAAAATACAAGCGTCAGGAAACACCAACTACGACAAGAGTAAATTCAAACTTCTGTTTGTGCTTGATGGGCTGGACGAAAGCCGCCTTCAGCTCGACTTCACTGCTGACAAACATCCCACTATTGATTTGACACAGGCAGTTGGAGTAGAAGTCCTGGTGACTAGCCTCATCAAGGGAGAACTGCTCCCCTCTGCTCGCCTCTGGATAACCACACGGCCGGCAGCAGCCAATCAGATCCCTTCGGACTTTGTTGACATCATGACAGAGGTGAGAGGGTTCACTGATCCACAGAAGGAGGAGTACTTCAGGAAAAGATTCAGAAATGAGGAGCTGTGTGGCAGAATCCTCTCCCACGTCACGACATCACGAAGCCTCCACATCATGTGCCACATCCCGGTCTTCTGCTGGATCACCGCTACAGTTCTGGAGGATGTGTTGAAAACCAGTGACAAAGTAGAGCTGCCCAAGACCCTGACTGAGTTGTACATAGAATTCTTGATGTTTCAGATCAGACAGACGAAAGAGAAGTATGGCACAGAGAAGTGCATTCAGTACATTCATTCACTTGCAAAACTTGCTTTTCACCAACTGGAAAAGGGGAACCTGATCTTCTATGAAAAAGATCTCAAAGAGAATGGCATTGATTTCAACGAAGCCTCAGTGTACTCAGGAGTGTTCACGCAGATCTTTAAAAAGGAGCGCTGCTGGAAGAAGGGCAAGGATGAGGATAAGATGTTCAGCTTTGTCCATCTGAGTATTCACGAGTTCTTGGCTGCTGTTTATGTGGTGCAGTCACTCATTAACAAAAACAAAAATGTAATGGGGCAACAACAACTCAATTTCCAAAGTGTGCAGATGCTTTTCAGCAAACCGTCTATAGCGGTGGTCCAAAGAATAGCTATTGACAAGGCCTTAAAGAGTCCAGACGGACACCTGGACTTGTTCCTCCGCTTCCTGCTGGGTCTCTCCTTAGAGACCAGTCAGGATAGCCTACAAGGCCTGCTGAAACAGACAATAAGTACTTCAGAGGCCAATCAGGAAACAGTGCAGTACATCAAGGAAAAGATCCGGGAGAATCCGTCTCCAGAGAGATGCATCAACCTGTTCCACTGTCTGAATGAGCTCAATGATCATTCTCTAGTGGAGGAGATCCAGCAGAGCCTGAGTTCAGGAAGCCTCTCCACAGACAAACTCTCTCCGGCTCAGTGGTCAGCTCTGATCTTCATCTTACTGTCATCAGGAAAAGACCTGGATGTGTTTGACCTCAGGAAGTACTCTGCTTCAGAGGAAGGTCTCTTGAGGCTGCTGCCAGTGGTCAAGAAATCTCGTGTGTTCTTGTAGGTGTATAGACAACATTTTATAAAACGTTATGAAATTAATTTCTGAGAGAAGATAGTGATTTTCCAAATTTATTTTATCACTCTTTAGACCTGTGATCAATCACAGTTCACATTGTCAGCTAATGGACCTTTTTCACAGCAGACATTTTGACTTGTCCTAGCAGGAAAATTACAGGTGAAACACATTTCATTAACAATGGCTCAGTTCCATTACGTGTCCTAATAAACTATGACGGTGAGCAGCATCATAAAGAGAACTGAATACAGCGTTGGAGGCGGGCGCCCGTTCATTCCGATGAGAGTTGCTCAGTGGCACATGAAGCCAAAATGGTCCGACTGTCGAGTGATAAAGTACCCGGATCATCCGGCGATCTTCCGCATCCATTGGGCCAATAGAGCAGGCGCAGTAGCGTTTCCTTTAACTCCGCCTCCCAGCCCTCGCTCCAGCCTCGGTCTGGGTCTCATTCACATGAACGGAGGAAGAGAAATATTAATAACCTAATGATTTAAATAAGGGCTATTCAAGTGTTCATACTGGGCAGTTGATTTACCTAAAAAAAAAATATCCGCTGATTTATGGACGTCTCTTTCCCAATATAAGTCTATGGGAAAGAGTCTTTTTGGACCCAATGGCATCACGTGACGGACGGAAGATGTAGTACTGCCATTTGGCTACTATGAGAAACCTTGCTTCAAAGCCTGGGGCTCTTCCTGGGGGCTTGGCCAACATGCACCATACCAGGACCCTGGAACTAGCTCACGTGAATGGAATGCAGTTGATTGTTCTTGCTTTTGGCATGTCATGTGTACGCCATGTAGTCTGTATTGACTGCAATATAAACACATCTGCGTAAATATGCCACGCTAAGAGCTAGTGACAAAGAATAAAAAGTGAGACAGGCAGTTTATGGAAGTCGGTAGGGGAGGTGGATGGGTCCAACAAACACAGAACTTTCAACCTGGAGACCAGTATTCAAGACCAGTGTTTGTGTCCCAAAATGTTGTTGAGTTAGTTTGAAGTAATGTTAGTGACATTATTTCCAAACTTTCGTTATTTTGTTTCCGTACATATTTCACTTCATTTACATACATATTTTGAGCCCAACCATGATGATTTTCCTAAACAAAACAAAGTGTTTTTTTGCCAAAACCTAACTGCAGCCGTTACCGTAGTTTTACTGCATGTCGTAAAAATGACACACAAAAGAGGTGTACAAACAAGACGCAAACAGGCTAATATGCGTTTTCATGACACGCTGAATGTCTTTGTATTGTTGTGCTAGTTATATGCCTTCCCATGAGATCGGGTTGCATGATAAGATGTCTGCAAGGAAAAAGGTCTATTGTGGTTTGTTACATCTGTCACTATTTCTCCTTTAGCCTGAGTAGCTGTGACTTGTCAGAGAGAAGCTGTGAAGCACTGTCCTCGGTTCTCAGCTCCCAGTCCTCCACTCTGAGAGAGCTGGACCTAAGTAACAACGAGCTGCAGGATTCTGGAGTGAAGCTGCTTTCTGGTGGACTGGAGAGTCCACACTGTAAACTGGAAACTTTCTGGTCAGCACACCTCAATTTTATAACCATTCGTAATTCACTTTTACATTTTTTATGTTTGTGCATGTGTATGTTTTTCAAGCCAAGCTTATTGTGAGATAATTTTGTTTCTGATTCTTATTCAGGCTGAGTGGCTGCAAACTGACCTGGAAAAGCTGTGAAGCTCTGGCCTCAGCTCTCAGCTCCCAGTCCTCCGGTCTGAGAGAATTGGACCTGAGTAACAACGACCTGCGGGATTCGGGAGTGAAGACGCTCTCTGCTGGACTGATGAGTCCAAGCTGTAAACTGGAAACACTTAGGTTAACATTTATGAAATTGCACAGTTTGACTGAGTTTTAAATCAGGTTGGAAATGTTCAAATATGTTATGAGGAAAGAGGGTAGTGGAGGAATTTATTTATCTGATACACTGTAACTTGAAGAACATGTATTATGAGTGAACTGTAGTTTTTTGGATTCCCCATTATGCACTGATATCCCAACACAGTCTCACGGCAGTTTGTGAAAATAGTCATGAAATTTAAACTATTTGATTCGTGTACACAGACACAAATTTTCCTTTTTTTTCGTGACGTTCAGCACGACTTCCAACAACATATTTTTTTGTGCTGTTTCCTACGAATGTCCAGCAACACGTGACACAAGTGTCAATTTCCGCTCCAGTCTTATCAAAAGAAAAGTACTTGGTTAGGTTAAGGAAAAGATCGTGGTTTGGGTTAAAATTACTCCGGAAGTGCCATAACTTAAGTATGGAAGTTACGTGACAAATAAATCAACTTTGACTTCTGGTTTCAAACCGGACACACCAGTCTCCTGTGCGAAAGCCCTGTGTTTTTTGCTGTTCGCCAGTCTTTATACTTCCCGGTTCACAATTACGTGGATTACAAATAAATGCATTTTGTGCTGACCACCATGAAAAAAATGTGTATGCGAATCAATATATTCAATTTTGTGACTTTTTCACGAACTTCTGTATGACTGGGCTGTCTATTAATGTGATCAAACAGGAGAAAATAATGTCTGCCAGTTTAAAAAGCTGTTCAGACCTGGACCACATGGGTATGCTATTTGGGGTAGAACTCAGCATCCAGGACAATACAGTATGAGTGAAGCAGAGAGAGATGACTGGTTGCTCTGTGTACCCAACTGTGGATCACAAATGTGTTGGGTGCTCTTGGAAAACGGGGGAAAAACAGGATAAACACGAAGGCAATCCAGGCACTCCAAAATCTTAGGACAAGTAACAACATGGAAATAATTATTAAAAAACATTTACGATCGTGGCTAAATCATTAAAAAAAGCCAACATACTACAGCCACTGTAGGTATAGAGTGGAGGAGTCCTAAAACCCGGAAATGAGTTAGCATTTTAGCACTTAGGTAGCCTCGTCTGGAAGTCAATGGGTTTTTAGTAAGATGCCTGAAATAAGGTCTGTGGTTAACACAAGCTTACAAGATGTCAACGTTTTGTTCTCTGACATAAAATACATCAGTAAATACCGTGAATTGCTAACAAATGGCTAAATGAGACTACTAAACGTCATCACGCCGACTCGTCCTCCTTTACAGCCTGGTTGTGTTAACTCGTGCTCATGCGACCGTGGTGTAGTTCGTTTATAGCATAACGTTAGATTTGTATTTCTGGCGATTGCGTTCACGCTTTAAAAATCATAACAGTGGTGTTCATTTGTGGAGATTATCTTGCTGAACAAAACGTGTAAGTATCATAAACGTGCGTTTTGCCATCCAAAACCCAACGGAACAATCCCATTGGCTTTTTGTCGAGGGAACCAGGGAGATGCTAACTTCCCGGTTGGCCTACAAAAATACATCATACCTGGAGCACTCTATTCATCAGGGCATTTAACTATATGAGTACAGTATGAGTGAAACTGAATTTTATATCTGAACTTTTCTTTTATGTTTTTCAAATTTCTTTTTTATTCCAAATTCTTCAGGTTGAATGTGTGTAACCTGTCAGAGAGAAGCTGTGAAGCTCTGTCCTCGGTTCTCAGCTCCCAGTCCTCCAGTCTGAGAGAGCTGAACCTGAGTAACAACGACCTGCAGGATTCTGGAGTGAAGCTGCTCTCTGGTGGACTAGAGAGTCCACGCTGTAGACTGGAAACCCTCAGGTCAGGAATCCTCACTTTGACAATACTGCCGTTTGGTAAGTTCCCCTACGCATCGGAAACCGACGCACAGAGGCACCCTTTAGCAACAGTATGTAACAAACTGGGTGTTCAACTAACTCCAATGTAAACCCACCCACGGCATTATTTTTGACAGTCAGAGCAAGTGACGTAGTATTAATAGCGTGAGAGTCCGTAAAGGGCGGGCGGGAGGAGTGGTGGAGGGGTCAAACAAACACAAGACTTTCAACCAGGAGACCGGTGTTTGTGTCCCGTTTGAAACTAAAATGAATGTTGACTTATTTTGTCACGTGAGTCGGTAGTCAGTGAAGCTAACGTCAACCACGACCGTTTCCTAACCCTACCTAAGTGTTTCCTAACCATACCTAAGTGGTAATGCTAAACCTAACTTCCTGTGAAAACGGAAGTTTATTTTGAAAGGACACTATGCATGTAACGAGCGGATATTGACACGCCGTCCTCGGTACGTCCAAAAGTAACGCAAGAGGGTTACCCCGTGCGTCGGTCTCTGATGCCGAGGGGCACTGACCAAGCGACGGTATTTGACGAGTTAGGAGTGAGAATGTGTTGGTTTGTCCTTGTTGCCTCCAGCCTCCTTCAGGACCTGCTGAAGTGACCAAATACAAGTAGAAAGAAGATTATGGAGCAGTGGCTGCTGTTTGTTTTTCTAAAACATTTTAACACCACACATACAAAGTGCTTTGTAGTAAGACCGTGGCCCTCTCTCATGTCTGTGCAGGTTGTCGGGCTGCCTGGTCACAGAGGAAGGCTGTGCTTCTTTGGCCTCAGCTCTGAACTCTAACCCGTCCCATCTGAGAGAGCTGGACCTGAGCTACAATCATCCAGGAGACCCAGGAGTGAAGCTGTTGTCTGCTGGACTGGAGGATCCACAGTGGAGACTGGACACGCTCAGGTAGAGCTTTGAACTAAACCCATTTTCTCAGTCACACTGATGAGCTGATATGTATTGTCTCCATATTTAACAAGGTTATGACTGATATTGCTTGTAAATAGAAAATACAACAGTCTGGTTTCGTTTATTTCTCTAGAGTGGACCATATCGGAATGTGCTGGTTGAAATCTGGTCTGAGGAAGTGTAAGTGTGTATCTTTTCATAATAAGTCCTGTGCATTCGATAATGGACAGAGTTTTGTGTGAATGCTCATCTATGATACCTTTGGGAAGCAGGGCTTGGGTCTGTTAGGGCTGTCACTCTTTATTCAATGTTTGAACGTGGGAAAATAGTGGGAACAACATAAAACACTTTGTGACACACCAAATTAAACAGAAATTGAATTTCTCAAATTCATACAAATTCACATCCTTACGCTTGCCCATTTTTTTCTACTTCAAACACAAAGTTCAAAGTTCAAAATGTACACTTGCTGTCTAATATATCCCAGGTGTCATTGTAACAAGATAATCAATGTTATTCACTTAACCTCTCAGTGGTCTTAATGTTATGGCTGATATATCTATATATAGGTCAATTATATAATAATAATTCTATTCTATCTTTCATGGTGTCAGGAAAACAGCTGTTTTCAGCTTTGTGACGATGCATTTTCCAGCTGATCCAAGAGGATTTTTTAAATAGTTTATTTAGCAGAAGAAGTTGGAGCAATTTCTCAACACATCAAGGAACACTTCATCCTTCAGTTTATCACAAACATTCAACATCAACACATCTGGAGATACCTGGTTTTCACTGGACAGTAAGGGGATGAGTGGATGTAGTGGAGTAAAAAGTAGCTGCAAAATGTACCCCTGAGATGTGTAGTTGTATAAAGTTGCATAAAATAGATACTCAAGTAAGTACCTCAAATTTGTACTGAAGTACAGTACTTGAGTAAATGTACTTTCATTCCACTACTGTCATTCTGTAATGAAGTTCTGTAAGATCTGAGCTAATCACACAGACAAAGTGCTTTGGTTAAACAGCAAATTAGAATTTCTGTTGATACAGAGCGGAGCTAAACACCGTTATCCTTCTATCCGGACCCAGTTTATCTCATCCCTGTTGTCTTCTGCCAACCACTTCAGCTGCAGAACAGTCCCACATCTAACATAAGAAAAGCAGTTTGGTCTCGACACCAAAGATGGAAAAATCATGGATAAAGATGATTTCTTGTTCTCTCCATCAGATGCTTGTGAAGTCACCCTGGACCCAAACACAGCAAACAGATACCTGGTTTTGTCTAAAGACAACAGAACGGTGACACTGGTGAGAGAGAGGCAGCCATATCCTGTTCACCCAGAGAGATCCTACCAATGGAAGCAGCTGCTGTGTACAAATGGTCTGACTGGCCGCTGTTACTGGGAGGTGGAGAGGAAAGGGTGGGTATATGTAGGAGTGACTTACAGAAGAAACAGTCCTGACTGCTGCCTCGGGCTCAATGACACGTCTTGGAGCGTGTGCTGCTCTCTGGGCCGGTACTCTGCCTTTACCAATAACAGATTGACACCCATATGTACGACCACCTCTGTTTCTGACAGAGTAGCGGTGTATCTGGACTGGCCTGCCGGCACTCTGTCCTTCTACAAAGTCTCCTCTGACACGCTGGTCCACCTCCACACCTTCCACTGCAAATTCACTGAACCCGTCTATCCTGCGTTTGGTTTTGAGTATCTGAGAGGCACAGTGTCTCTGTGTCAGCTGAAGGAGGGAGAGTTGCCTCCCGTAGACAAACACGGTTGCTGAAATAAGGCCGTACAACATGACGCACACAAATAAAACTTATATGTTTATGTTACAATATGTATTTTCATGTCACAATACAAATCTCAATGTCAGTGTCTTAATGTACTTGCATGTAGGGAAATTAACAGTAACATAACTTGTACAGTATGTGTATATTATGATTGACCGATTAAAATATCTTTCTTATGAACCTTTTTTTTATTTTTATTTTTTTTATTGGGTTTCTTTAACACTTTTCTTTTTTGTCAACCTAAGCAATTTCAGTTTTCAAATGTTGTCACACAGAATTACAAGTTAAAGGTTAGAGAACTTTAATTGTCACCAAATCTCAAATGAAAAGACCAAGAATGTGTTACTCCGTCTCTCAGTACTTTTTGACTTCGCGACACCGTCTGTGGCTCTCAGCTCCAAGCCCATTGGTTCCCACTGAAGACGTAAATCTTGAAAAATACCTCACAAATAAACTGGGAAAAAAAAAGTTCGGAAACTTGTGTTTGGTCTTTTATTTCTCTGTTGTTACAATGCTAATTGGCATTGTATTTTAAATAGTTGGAAAGCCTGTTTATTTACCTTCACAATGATGTCCAACTTGTAAGGATCATGCATTTGTGGGATGAGCAGCACAGCTGATTATGTGGGTAGCGCCCAAGAAAGATTTGCCAAAATGCTCTGCCAATGGTAAACAGTGTATTCTCCTGTTGGAATTGACTCTTGTTTTGAGTTGTTTGGTGGATTGGATGATTGAACTCTCTATCAGTAACAAGGAACAAACAAGACATATTGGCAATTTAACACTTTATTCATTTAATACACCGTCAGGAGCCAATTAGCATTGTAGCAACAGAGAAATAATCGACCAAACACAAGTTTCCGAACTTTTTTTTTCCCAGTTTATATAGTTTCATAAAAAAAAATCTCCGCCAACCAGTTATGTTTCCTGAAATACTGTGTTTTGACCCTCAGGGCCACCGTAATCCACACATAAAAACACAACATAAACATATAACATGTGCTGCGTTGCTTTAAATGTCGCTGCCGCAAGTAATTGTGGGACGGCGTTATCTCCTTTCCTTTCATAAAGGATGGTCCAGTGTGTCCTAAGCTAAAGGAGACAAGAAAGGAAGCACTGAAGCACCTTTCCTTAACATTTAGAGGATATTAACAGTGGCATGGCTGCCACTTTATATTTCAGGGTAATTCCACTCAGTTAGGAACCTTCCTAAGCAAAAAAAGGCCGTAGGTCCAGAGTGACCTCGGACACCAATACTTTTTAAACATATTGGTATTTTAAAAGAACACTAATTAAAACAGAAAACAATAATATGAAGACATTAGGATCAAATTCAAAGACGTGAAAATTTGAAATGATAGAATAAAGCTGCTGTGAGATATGACAAACAGAATACCTCTGGGGTCAGCGGGGACCCCAGTTGGTAGGATTAAGATTAAAATGAAAGGATGTTAGATTCCCACAATCCTGAGAAGAGAAATAAAATAAACTCACTGTGGAAAAATACACTGAAAACTAAAAGCTAATGTCCGAGAAGTTGCACATTCTGTCTGAATATAATAATATTGGCCCCTCGGCATTGACAGTGGGTGGACATCTACAAGACAAAAACAAGACTAGTCACATGTATCAGGACTGAACAACATTTTATTCTGTACTTTTCCAGAACTTCTGTACAATGCCAACATTTTTGCAGAGCTGGACATGATGACATGTCAGTAATCCAGGCTTTATGGAGACACAGAAGAACCCTGCTTTAAGCACAACACAACACAACCAAACAGGGATATGATCTCTTTAACTTCCACTTCAGGGAAGTGTGCTGCAATCAACATTTTGGCAATCACATATACTCTGCTATAGGAGCTGCTTCTCATATAACCATTCTATAACATAATAAAACAAATAAAAAGGAATGCCCTATATTAGTAATCCCATTTGAACCTAACCTGTGCCGGTGGACCAGGGGTTTGACAGAACACTGACAGCAGAAGCAAACTGCTCCTCTCTCCGTCAGCACGGCTGTGGAGAGCTAAAGGCAGACACTGCAGGACAATGGAAGGCAGAAAGGAAATACAACAAGCACAAACGTCGTTCACTTGGACTTTAAGGAGTAATACAACACACAAAACATTCATAAAGAAAAGAAAAGGCAAAACAATAAGTGACAGTTAGAATAAGATAAAATCAGAAATATACTAGTATTTTAAAGGGTCTGTATTTAAGTTTTTACACTTGTACATTTTTTTTTTTTGCCAATGTGTGAACAGGTTGTAACCTAACCAAAAACAAAAATGAGACCCTCCATGACTTTCTGGGTTTCCTCTTATCAGCCTGTAGACTGCTTTTAATGTGAAGAACGCGGGCCCGTGTTTTTTCCAGGAAAATCCAACGGATGTTACATCATGCACGCCTGCAAGTGCCTTTATTTTCAGCTCTGCTTCAGGGTTAACAGTTTGCAACCATAGCTATCGTTCGGTTAGAAATGGTGTCCGCTAAACGCTAAACGACCAGCCCCCCCACCACAACTCAAGACTCCAACACAAACTCAACACTGACTGTCGTCGACTTAACAGCCACCAGTGTCACTGTTAACAAGCAATTTCTGATTCTACATACAGTCCCTTTAAGATCAGATTTTGGATTTCATCATCCTCAATGTTTCTCCATTTGGGGCATTACATCAAAAATCAGTCACCTTCTGACCTCACAGAAAGCTCTTTCCTACATTAGACCTGCAGTGGGCAGTATATTTTTTGCATCGTTTCAGCATATTGTCATTCAAGTGTTCTGAGAGAAAACTAGACTTCTGCACCTCCTCATGGCTCTGTTTTCAGGCTTTAAAGAATCTAGCCCGGGACATGAGACTTTGACCAATCACAGGTCATTTCAGAGAGAGTGAACGTTCCTATTGGCTGTTCATTCAATGGAGGCAGCTGTCAATCACTCTCAAACTCCGATCAAATAGAATATTGATTCATATTTGATCAGCGCTGCCTATAGTTTGACCGTTTGATTGGAGTTGGCGAGGGATTGACAGCTGCTCAGAGACGGCGGACTCCAGCTCGGCTCTGATTGGTTGTTTTCACAGAGGGGACACAGAGGCTTTTTTTCAGATTACCTGTCTCATGCACTACTGTCAGGATATAATGACCGTTTTATATATAAAAAAAAAATTAATTATATTTGTCCATTTCTACACACTGCTGCTTTAAGATAAAATAAAATCAGAAATATACTTACATTTTAAGATCGGATTTTTGATTTCATCATCCTCAATGTTTCTCCATCTGGGGCACTCTTTGTGGACAATGCTCTCAGGCTGGTTTGTCTCCTGTAGGTTCCACCACCCCGAGTCCACCACCAGGAACTAAAGGGGAGCTACACTACAAGTCAGCCAAGTAGGTACTATGCAAGTGCAACAGAGTTAGACAAAGCTCTCCATCTACTGGACAAAGAGAAAAATGTAACTTCCGCATTATGTTTTCCTTGAGCTCAATGTTCCCTGAGCTTAGTGTTCCCTGAGCTCAGCCTCGCAGGTAACATTTCCTCCCTTCTATGTACTGCTGCCAGCATGCTAATAATAAAATAGATTTTCTAAAGCCTGAAAACAGAGCCATGAACACTTGAATTACAATATGCTGAGAGGTTATTGAAATTATGGAATTTATGCCCAATGATGACAAACACATTCTGCCTACTGCAGGTTTAAGATAGTACATGGTTAACTTTAGTGTTTGGATCATGACAGTGTTCGGGTACCTGACAATCATACTGAATGGCAGGTTTACAGCATGCAAGGAAATGTTGCCTAGCAAGCTTCACTCAGGGAAACAATACCTCTCATTACATCTTCACCTCAGACTTGCACTGGTCCAACGGTTAATCTGGACTTGAAGAGTGAAGTTGTGAGGATGTGACAGCAGAATCAGATCAAATGAGGCACAATCAGCAATGTTTCCTGAGCGTTTCCTATACAGATGGAATGAAAATCTCTTCATTTGGATGTGAGTTGTCCATGTTTAATGAACTAATTATTGCCATTTATTCTATAATTATATATATATGGATGACTACAAGGGCAGTTGTATATCTGAATATTAATTTGAGTTGTAATGTGATTGTGGGAGCCACAGCCTTCTATGAATCAATTTTTGCATGTTATTCACAGTGTTACAAGAATGAGGCCGACCGGTTGCAACATGCTACGGTATTGGTGAGATGTGAGAAAATAGCAGAAGTAGTCGGCCAGTTTCTATCTTTCTGACTAAAGGGTATTTAAACCAATTGTCACTAATGCAAAATAATGCTCACTTAAGTTCAACCAAGTCCTCCTATGAAACATCAGGCTTCATTTGACTTCAAAAGCTCAGTGGAAAGTCAGATATGTAGAGTGTAAACTTCAGTCTGATAACAGTATGGTGATAACAGAAGAAATATATTATTTTGAAAGATTTTATCTTGAAAGTTGCTTAAAAACCTGTATAAACCTGTATTAGACAATGTGAAATCTATTGATGTAAATGTTTTAGTTAAAACTCTGCAATAGTGACTTCTAGTGTGTGTGTATGTGTGTGTGTGTGTCTAGTGTGTGTCTTTAATTTACTTCCCTAAATGTAACTTCTGCTGACATAAAACTGAACAGTTACAAACGCACATAACAAAGTTATGTGCAATACTGCCACACTGACAGTTGAACGTACTAGAGATTTTACTTCTCATTTACTACAAATTATGTATAGTACATACATACCACATGACTAGAAACCATAGTCCAAGCATTTATATGATCAGAGTGGGGAAAAGGAAAAATCTGTGGAGTATTCTAATAAGGCCTTACTCATATTGGTTTCCTACATGATGATACACGTTTTGGGGTCCCCCAAGAATTTGAATATGTTGCACTTTCAGCACTGCTTAACAGATACATGAAAACAAAGCATTTACTTAGTTAGCATGCTAAGATTTCCTAATTAGCACTCAACACAACGTGCACTGATGCTGATACATCAGACCGGCACATCCGAGTACTTCACAAAAAGTCAAGGCCACGCCCCCTTTTGGGAATAGAAAACTGAAGATGAACTTCAATTCAATCTGACATATGATTGGATTGTAATTTTGACAAGTTCTTATGCATTCACCTCTTGTTACAATACATATACAAATGTTTGTTTATACACATGTCTAATATTTATTTTGCGATCTTGCCTGAACCTGAGCGTTGGTGATACCTTAAAGGGACTATTTGTAACTTTCAGAATTGCTTGTTAACAGCGACACCTGTGGCCGTGAAGTCAACGAAAGTCAGCGTCGGGGTCGCGCTTGCTCGCTCTAAATATACCTGAACGAGCATCGCTCAAAACAGTGAGGCGACACACGTCAGCTAAAACCACAATATCGCTCTATATTTCACCTGCTTGGCAGTAATGTTAGCTGACCAGACGAAGGTATCTCCATGAATCAATGCTGATCCT
>CAKAKR010062565.1:0-12496 GCA_916700685.1 Adelosebastes latens
TGATGGAGGACAGAGGACAGGAGGAAGGACTGATACTGACTGATGGAGGACAGGAGGAAGGACTGATAATGACTGATGGAGGACAGAGGACAGGAGGAAGGACTGATACTGACTGATGGAGGACAGAGGACAGGAGGAAGGACTGATACTGAGTGATGGAGGACAGATGACAGGAGGAAGGACTGTTACTGACTGACGGAGGACAGAGGACAGGAGGAAGGACTGATACTGACTGATGGAGGACAGAGGAAAGGAGGAAGGACTGATACTGACTGATGGAGGACAGAGGACAGGAGGAAGGACTGATAATAACTGATGTCTGTGTTCTCCATTCTTTATAATCTTCCCTAAGGAATATTATTGATGTTATTAACATTTTAGATTTGTTTCCAGTGAGATATTAATGACTTTATAATGACTATTATGTTATAAACATTACTGTTTACTGCTACTCTAGAAACAACATTTAGTTATATTTAAAATTTAAATATATTCCAATCCCGTTCTGAATCTATTCTATTATAAACTAATGTATTAAACAGCAATTATTTAGCAATAAATAACAACCGATATGAATATCGATATGTTGATAAGGAATATTGATTAGAGTAGTAATATCGATAAAATCCTAGAGATCCCTATGTATTGTGGGGCAGATTTCCAGTGGCAATGTTAAAACACAACTGAACAACTTTATTTGAAGTGCATCCGTGTCTTTGTGTCACCACGTCAGTTCATCCACCTGGAACCACGGTGCAGATACTCAGAAACAGCAAAGAGGAAAGAATAATAGTAGAAAGAAAGGAGGAAGAAATGGATTTGTGTTCCCATGATTCAAAATGGTGTTTTTCTCCAGTGTGCAGTAGAGACATGTAATGTCATTAAAGGTGGGGTTCAATGCTGCGCAACTTTCAATTAATTAGAATGTTATCCTACGTGGACTATGACCTTCCACTACCTACCTTCTGTATCACACTGAGTGAACTTGTCTATCTTTTGTCAGGGCTCTGGCTGATGGGATGACCATGGGTGGACCATAAATGTGTAGGAACTGACCCTCAACACCTGAACTATGAATGAATTACATGAGCAAGATAGGAAAACTCTTAAAAAAGGGAGAGAAATATGAATTTAAGTTGTAAGTGAATTATTATTAAGGTTGTGAATGTCTTCCTAAACTGTTCAGCGTAGTGGACAGAAACCAGGTCAGAGGTCGATGTGTAGGAGTCAGCCATGAGGCTTTTATACAAACAACGGTTGAATATTCAAGGATTCAAATAAATAGAAAAGGGGCAAATAAATCCAAAGGTCAAAAGATAAAATGAAAAGAAACTCATCTTTTTTTTCCAATTTGAATCTCCTTTAGAAAGTTTAAAGAAAGCAGAATATACACTTACACAGTAGCGGTGCACTGCAGTCAACCTGCATGTTTAAACTCATCGGCAGCCAGTGGCATCATCCAGAATCAGCTCTGAAATATTGCTCTGATTGGCTGAAGACAGGGGATCCTGAGATTTTAACTCTAAATCTCACCTCTCCACGGATAAATCTGCGTTTTGACATGGACTCAATTATCAGGGGGGGAGCTAATCCCGGAGACCCTTTTAACCTGGAATGTACCGCGGGGCCAGGAATAACCACGCTCCTGAGTTAGGAAATCAAAGACAGGTAATTAAAATCATAATGGTCCTGGTTAAGATGATTATCGTCGGGGCTCCAGATAAGGCAACCTCCAGCAGATTTCCGCCCCTTTTTAAATATTTATAGAATACGATTAGTCCGCGGGGCCAGAGCCGTGTTAAGAGACTTAAGGATGACTTGCAGATCAAGAGATGGAAAATAAGCATCTTAACACGGCGAGGAAATGAGGGTGGAAATGAAGAGGAAAGAGAGACGGAGAGGAGGAGAGAGATGGAGTGACCAGGTGTGTGTGTGTGTGTGTGTGTGTGTGTGTGTGTGTGTGTGTGGAGAGGAGCCAGGTGTGTGTCCCTAAGGCCAGGGCTCAGGTTGGAACAGGACTAACACGGAGGAAGAGTCTGTAGGGCAGAGATTGGATTATAATCAGGCAGGGTCACATACAGTATACACACACACACACACACACACACACACACACACACACACACACACACACACGGCTGCATGCATCACTTTACTCATTGTATGCATTCATCTTTGACAATAAAAGTCAAACATTTTCATGAAGGTGCAAGAGACAGAGTTGTAACAGGAGAGCGAGTGAAGACAGAAAGGTTACACTGAGTTAAAAGGGGACAGACAGGCCCTGCCTCCTCCTCCTCGTCCTCCTCCTCCTCCTCAGGATGTTTCACTATATGACTGACAGCTGAAAGGAAACGGCAGAAATGATCCCTGAGGTCACCTCAAGGTCACTTCCTGTCTGCGACCCCTGAGCTCAACAGATGCCTTCTGACACTGCTGTTGAGTACTGGGAGAACTGGGAGAACTGGGAGTGTGTAGCTTATACCTCTTTTTTTTTCCTGAATCAACTTGATGCAGTTAGAAGGGACAACTCCTCCATTTCACTTAGATATTGCAGTGGATGTTGATGTATGTAGGGTACGATGAAGGTAGTGAGGGAGATGTCACTCTTTCTGCTCTGACCATATTGAATATACAGTACGTATATCCAGGGAGACATTTTGAGACATTATGTGCAGATGAATGAAGGCTTTTAATTGGATGTATAAGTGTACACAAATCATTTAGCGGGAAAACAAGTTCTTTTACAAAGGACAATTTTATATAATTACTAACCTGGGTCTTATTT
This sequence comes from Adelosebastes latens, assembly GCA_916700685.1. Taxonomy (NCBI): domain Eukaryota; kingdom Metazoa; phylum Chordata; class Actinopteri; order Perciformes; family Sebastidae; genus Adelosebastes; species Adelosebastes latens. Next base: position 2,789 of record CAKAKR010062565.1, read on the forward strand.
TCCTAGTTTGGACCACGAGTTCTATCAGTCGTGATAAAATTGGTCTCACCAAGCTAATTGCTGAGATCTGGGAACATAAGAGACATCGCGACAACAAAGTCCAAAGTGGCAAGACACAGAAGGAGTTAAGGTTGGCCCAAACTAAAAGATCTTTCAGATCTGAACAGATTTTGGAAATGTGAGAGAGCCCGCACATAATGACATGTTGTGTTAAATTTAACAGTTTTGTTCCTATAGTGTGTGGAGAGCAAAGATCTGGCCCAAACAGCACACCACACACAAACAGATTCATTCATGAACAAGAGTCCTGACTAAAAAAAAAATCTCACAAAAACATACCTCACACCACAGGAACATCTGGAAAGATCATCTTTAGAACCATCAAAAAAACAGGGCTTTGATGACCACTGTGTGGGGGGGGGGGATCAGGCCCAAAATGAGCTTGATTCTCGTATAGTGTATACCCGGCATTAGGCAAAGGCCAGCAGCAGTTTAGGGAGAATAAACCACTTTATCTGGAGGCAAAACTGAAAGTCAGTGCATCCAAAATGCCAGTAATACTACCTGATATCACAAGAACACTGCGCGAGCACAACAGGTCAAAGCGGAAGCAGGAAGTGGGTCTGTAAACTGTGATGGATGCTTACTGTACAACACAGTACACTGGACAGGTAATCTGGAAAGGACTTCGATGCAACCCCACAACCTTCAATGGTTACCCTTATTAAGACTCTATGATCCTTGCTGTGTACAAGAACTTCTGTTACTGTGGCCCGAGACTTATTTGAAGTGGCCCTACTGTATGTTGACCTAGATCACTGTAGTGAGGAGTTAAAACACTTCTCCATGAAATCAGTCTCAGCATGCATATGATTTTATGTCAAATTAATTGGACGCTGCACCTTGGCTGCAGCTTATTACCAAACCACTCTGGTATGGCTATCAGTGTTTGTGTGTGCAATGTGTGGAGTATGCCAGAAACCTGCCTTTGGGTTGACATATCCACCACTTGGCCAGGAGTACATGCTGCTGACTGATAGAAACAAAGCCAGTGTGTATGATTCACATAGAAGCTGACTGCAAACTGACGGGTGTGTTTTTACGAAGCGATCGCCACCAAAAGAACCAGGGCGAGTATTTTAACACCTGCCTCAGGCCTGTCTGATCACAGGCTCCGTCATCCCTCCCCCCACTCCCTCCCTCCCAGAGCTCCTTCACAGGGCCTCCAGTGGTTTCTCTCTCCATCTGGGCCTGGTGCCAAAGGCCTCACAGGCCTGTTTGGGTCGGGCTGCTGCAGCCCTGCAACCATCCCTCCTTATCTGCACAGATCCGCAGCGAGGTGTGGCTGGAAATAGCAGAGGGAGGGGGCACAAAAACCTAAATGCACACAAAAGGGCCTCAGAGGGACAGTTGTCATTGACAATATAGACCACCTCGGCAATGCACCGGGATGTGTCAATCAAACCCTTGTTAGTTACACTAGGTCTGGATCAAAGAGAGCTGCACATCCCTCTGAGGCAAGATGATACAGTTTGACTTTGCAGCTCCAACTGGGTTTAGAGATCTTCACTCTGGCCCGTCATGCCTAACATACTCTGACATGTGTCTGTGTTTATTGATACTGTGCAGTGCATGTAAAGGCTGATGCAGAATTTTATGTCCAAGTACCATGTTAAGTCCTTTTTTACATCTAAGTTCCAAATAAAGATGAGCTAGGTTGCTGTGGGTAAACCAAATGGCAAATGAATGTCAAGGCAATTTGTATGTCATTTAGTGTGCAATAACAACGCCGTTCTTGCTTTTGGCGTGTCATTTCACACCATGTAGTCTGCACTGACTGCAATTTAAAAGCAGCTGTGTGAATATGCTACGCTCAGAGCTAGTGATGTTGAATAAAAAGTGAGAAAGACTGTTTATGGAGGGCAGGGGAAGAGAGGTGGATGGGTCCAACAAACACAGAGCTTTCAACCAGGAGACCGACGTTTGTGTCCCGAAGTGTTTTTAAGTTTAAGTTACGTTGACATTTGTGGCTTGTTTTCCATACATATGTTTTGTTGCTTATGTGCGTATTTTACTTAGTTTACATTCTTATTTTAACCCTCTGAGACCCACAATAGACCCGTTTTTGTCTTTTTTAGGGGGGTACAGGGGTTGTTTAGGGGGAGATAGCAGGTCAACATAAAATGTCACATAGAAGTGGTGTACATCATCTGAAAGCTGGGAACCTGAAGATTAATCTGTGATGCAGCTCAGCATCGTGTGTCAAGTTGTTCTAGTCATTAATTTATAATTAACGTCACGTTACGTAATAATGCTTGGGGAGGGTTAGGAAAAGATCATGGTTTGTTATATGACTTAAAGCTTCAGTAGATAACAATTTTTTGGCATCATTGGGCGAAACATCCATAATAATCTTTCAGCATATTGTAACTCAAGTGTTCTGAGAGAAAACTAGACTTCTGCACCTCTTCATGGCTCTGTTTTCTGTTTAGCCGTGACGGGAGACTTTGACCAAGCACAGATCATTTCAGAGAGAGAGAGTGTTCCTATTGGCTGTGCTCCGGCTGGTGGGCGGTGCTTGGTATTTCCGCAGCAGATCTCAACATGGCTGCCGGGTCACAAACTTTCTCATTTTACAGCTAAACAGTACACTACAAGATGTTTCTGAAAACATCTGAGGAGAGAAATAGGCATTACAGTAACAGAATATTGATTCATATTTGATCAGCGCTGTCTAGTTTGACCGTTTGATCGGAGTTCGCAAGTGATTGACTCTTAGCTCTCAGAGACGGCAGCTGGACGTCAGACTCCAGATCAGCTCTGATTAGTTGTTTTCCTCCGGTCTGTGAAATCTTGCAGATGCCGTTAGGAGCACCGTAGGCCACCGGAGGACACCAAAGGACACCGAAGGACGCCGAGACACCTGATTTTTCTCAGAATACCTGTCTCATGTACTACTGTCACGATATAGTGACCGTTTTATAAAAATAACTTTTTTTAATCACATTTTTACCCACTGCTGCTTCAAGTTATGTACGTAAGTAACGTAGGCAAGTTAAGAATAGAATCTCTTTATAACGTACGTGACGTAAATTGACTTACGCACGCAAGTTAAAATAAGTCACCGTTAACTTTGGTTTCACAAGGGGCACGAACAGCAGCGGCCTCCTGGGTAAAAATCCTGTGTTTGTTTGATCGGTCCATCCACCCCGACCTCCTCTCTACATCACCTGACTCCCTCCTTTACTCCATTCATAGTTACTACGGCCACTACATGCTGGAGGGGTACGTGGAGCGTCATAGTTTGACGAGTATAGGGCCACTGACCAATCTGCCGTATTTGACGAGTTGGGAGTGAGAACGCCCTGATAGGTAGGGCTACTATCAAGACACCACCAGTTTACAGAGTTTCAAAGAAAACATAAAAGTCTGCCTTCCTTCTCAAAGTATTTCCATAAAATGTTATGATCTCTACGGGCAGTTTCACTGGGTATTAAAAGAATGGATTTTGCTCTGCCTTCTTGATTGACAGGAGAGTCAGTCTTTCATACTCTCATAGTGGTAAGTGGTCAAACCAAATATACCCAAACCCAAGATTTAAATTGTCTCTTCAGACACTACACTGTATGAATGTCACTTGTGCTGTGTCCCTGTTCGTCTCACTGATTCAAACATGCACTGCTCCTGCTTAGTGTGCAGTATTTATTCTAACCGATGCACCACAAGGCTCTGTTCCAGTTCTCTCTGAACCATCCAGAGTCTGCAGGTTTTCATTCTAACCAAACACTACAGCAGATGATTTCACAATTCAACACATCTTCAACCACGCAGGATGAACCAATCAGAGAAAGGGGCTGATGTACTGAAGAGCGGACCCTTGACTCTGGATGGCACATGGTTGGAGACCACTGCTTTAATCCCAGTTAGGAATCTATTTTTGATACAGTAAGTACAGTCTCTTTAGAGCTGGCCAGAAGTCCTCTGAGTTCAGCCTTAGTCCCTTTCCCTGGAGTCCAGATGTGATCCCAGCTGTACGTGACCATTCACCAGCCCATACTGTCTCCTATGTGACACACGCTGCACTGGCATGCCAAGACCCTTGGCTCTGTCACACCCACCCACGCACACTGTGGTCCAAGGGTCACCTCCTATACAACGCTCAGGTTCCAGATGGGTCACATTTCATTCAGACCTGCCTCTCTCCATCTGAGGCCAGTGGCGTTCTAAAGCTTATAGGAAGCAAGTCAATATGTGTGTGTGTTTGTGTGTGTGTGTGTGTGTGTGTGTGTGTGAGAAGTAGAAATAGTCACGGAGGATAAGATGAAGGTAAGTACGGACTATAAGCGTCACATCAGTATATGTACTGTATGTGCGTCTGTATGTGATTAGTACAACTCAGCCATGCAGACGCACGTGCATGTGCATATGTGACTCCCAACACACAGGGGTGTGTGTGTTTACATACGTCTTGTACGGCGCACTTTCTAATGATTTGTGTCCACAGGATCCATCCTTTCCACGCTTCCCATTCATTGTCTATGTAAGCAGCTGTGCAATGCATTCTGGTAGCGTGGCGGCGCGATTCGAGAGACGGAGCGTGACGACGGACGTTCCGCATTTGTATAAAGTTGAGGTCTAGTCAACTTTATACAAATCACAGGCGTCCGATGCGACTCGCCGCCTCTCGAAACTCCCGAGGTGTTTTCAGAAACACATGTCAGTGAACTATTTTCGTGAAATAAGAGAAAAAAGTTTCCAAATGAGCCTCTATACTGTTTCCTGTTTGAAAGCTGGGAGCAGCAGTCCACGGAGGGAAAGCGTTCGTCCAATCAGGAGCCTAGTGTGTTGTGTCTAGTGGCAGCCCATCAAGCGTCCAATGCTGGGAAGCGGCGCGTGCCCTCGCGATATGAAACGCCCCTGTGGACACGTACCATCAGTGTCCACTATTGCTCGGTATTTGACGCCCTGGGAATGAGAACGGGCTGCGACTGCATGTGCGACCCGAAGCTTTGACCGTTGCCATGGTAATCAATGTCCAAATCAGTATTTGCATGCTGTGTTTTGTTTCCTAATTATCAAATAGGCATTGAAGCAGACAATGAAATACGGGATAGTAATCCCACAATATTTATTATGCATCAACGGTGGAGTCTGCGGTTCTAATCCAATACACTTTTTGTCAAACTCAGCAAATGTCTCCTGTCCTCAATTTTTATAAAGCAATTAAATAGGATTAAATTCGTTTTTTTTTTATAAAATCAACTTTCTTCAATGAATATTAGCCGCGGCCGCCATGACGGCGGGGGTTGTCGTTCCGCTTCAGTCAGCTTGGTTTTCAATTGGCTCTTTCCCACGTGACGGCGTCATCGGCTGTCCTCGGGGTTCCCCACACACAACAGGATATCTGATCAGAAATATTGAACATGTTTAATATTTACGATTTGAAATCGGTGCGGCCAGGATGGACTTCAGAGCCGATCGGTGGATGTAACTTAACATACCTCACACAACAGGAACATCTGAAAAGATCATCTTTAGAACCATTAAAAAATCGGGGCTTTGCTGGTGATCGTCGGGAGGGGGGGGGGGCAATCGGGCCCAAAGTCAGCTTGGTTCTTGTGTAGTGTGTACCCGGCAATAGTAGAGAGAGTTTTACTCTGCCATCTTCACCGTGTAACCTGTCCAGGATCCCCATCCCAATCATCAACATTAGGAATCATCGTTTGGGGACCATTAATATCAAAAGCAAAGTTGATTGAAATCTGGCAATTAGTTTTTAAGATAACTTGTCATGGCAAAAACGTGATTGTGACACAATAAGAAAGGTCAGGGGTCAGCAAAATCTGTAGAAATCATCCTCTGGGGACACCTGTGAAATAATTCATGGCAATCTAGCCATGACGTTGAGACGGTCGCTGTTGATATCATGATCCGTACTAATGTCTTGGACTGACTAACATGACCATCTTTAGGCCTACGCTGAATAAAAAAGGAATAAACATGCCTACCAGTTCCATTTACCGACGAAGGCTCAAGGACAGCAAATGTATTCATCACTAATGTGTCGAACATACATATCTCACCTGTTCCATCTCTGAGACGGACAAAAGCATCCGTCCCACATTTTGTCCATTTCATCAGCCCTTTTTTTTCTGCAAACTCATTATACTCTGCCTTTTCTGCGCTGTGTGTCCAGATGGCAAGGCGTCTTGCAGTCATAATGCTGTGGTAATCCCTTCTGCACATGGTGCCCTCGCTCCGGTAAACACCTCGCTCCTATTGTTTCCTGGACTTCCTTCATACTCCCGGCCCCCGTGGCACCGCCGTGCCCCACGGCCTGTCGAGCTGGACGGGCTTCATACTGTACAAGTACGTCTGCCTGACATCCTCTCTACAGGTCAGGGAAAACCTTGTTTTGTGATGATGTGATGATGTACAATATGTCGGGGCTTCTGGTGAGAGGTTTAAAAGCTGCTCTGAGAGCTGCACAGGTGGAGAAACGGGAGGTTTTTCAAAAATGAGCTAGACAAGTCTAGCAATCTCTCTGTCAATGGGATCTGAACCAGTAATGAAACGCAGCCCGAGATTCTCTAGTTCCCATTGTTTCTAACATAAGTCCATATAGAGCGACAATCTTTCATCACCTTTAAAAAGACTCCTCTAGCTGCTGTTTATCTGACTCCCACACTGGAAGATATTCTTGCAAGCTTGATGCAAGGAGAAAAAAAAACCCCAAGAACTTCGAGCCCAGTATTTTGTAAGTGAATATTTCTGAACAAATGATGCTCGGCATGTCATCGGTATATTTACGATGGCTCAAAGACATGGCTGTGTGGGTCTAATTAAAAATGTGAAAGGGTTAGCAGCCTGCCGCTCGTTGCCAGCTCTTGGCAGCTCTCCTGTCAGGCAGCCAGCTGTTTAGTCCTGCCCTGAATTATTGCCAGACCCACCGCCAGGCATTGTGGGATTGGCAGGGCCGGGCGGAGAGCTATTGTGTTCAGCCACCGAAGGAAAGAGAATAAAAAAAAAAAAGCGAAGAAGAAGATGGAAGACGAAGCATTCCCCTCCTTAAAGTTCCCAGAGACAGTCAGGCAAGTGCTGCTGATGTGCAGAAAACAAACTCTGAACTAAACTAGATTGTATTGGTGTCTCTGTTATGTTATCTTAGCTTTACGACATTCAAATTCTGTGTACATTCACTAAAGTTCTGAAGGATTTGTACATAAGTTAGTAAGGTTTTGCAACTGTACGATGGCGTATTAGGGCCATTGTATGCACAAAAAAAAAGATATATATATATATAGGGACCGAGGGAGCGGGGAAATATTCTGAGAAAAAATTTTATTTCCAAGATTAGAGCCGTAAATTTACAAGAACAAAACTCAGATATTCTCTGAGATTAAAGTGGCAAAATTACGCGAAAAAAAACTCACAAATTTGCTTGCCTTGCATATTCACTTAGATTAGAGATTTAAAAGAAAAAACACGTAAAATTAGTGGAGTTTTTTATTACCCTCCTACCCCCGCCCTGTCATTTTATTTTATTTTTCTTTACCTACAAGTGCCCTAAATCATAAATAATATTTGTGTTGCTCCAATATTAAACCCACAATACTCAAATATTAGCTTTGAAGGCCCAGTTGGATTTTTTTTAAATAATCTACATCATTATAATCTTCAGTTCATAACCAACAATATTGAAAATAATATTAATATTGAATATAAATATACATAAGACATACAGTATATGATACATAATCTAACCCAACCTCTTTTTTTTACTTTTTTAAAGTAGAACTTTCCTGGAAAGAACTCTGAAATCTGCGCTTACTATCAGGAAAATAGAAATAAAGTTCTGAGATGTTCTTTTGAGTTTATAAGCATTGTTGATTTTCATATTTCTCTCTCAGTTTCTTTTACATACAACTTGCAGAAAATATAAGTGAGTAACCAAGTATGAAAAATATCAATAATTAAATAACTTTAGAGACTTCTTTTGGGGCCTGGGTAGGGGTTGTTGGTGGGGTAATGTCAGTATTACTAAAATCATGGCTACGGCCCTGCCTTCATTGTTTTTCCTAGTTCTATGTGATTTGGGACATTTTACATTTAAAAACCCTAAATAATAAGAATGATGAATGAAGGATCCTAGTATAAAAGTGTACATATTGTCAACCCTGTCTCTACAATCTACAATATTACCTTCATGCATTCTCAGTTACGTTTCAAGGAAACTTATTTTCTCCCGGATTACAGTCACGTAAATACAACAATGCAACAAAACTACTTGGTTAGCTTTCGTAAAAAATACTTCATGAGTAAAACAAGTGAACAATGACTCTAAGTTTGACACGGGACATGAACAGCAGTTTCCTGGGCCAAAGTCTTTACAATCGGATTTGTGATGAATCAAAAACAAGCATTATACGCGACAAAATACATTTCCCTAGAAACATAATTTTAAAATTAAAAAATTAAAATTAAAATTAAAAAATGATAGATTTAGTTGAAAGAAAAAAAAGTTTAATAAGTGAATAAAAAATAAATAGTAGTAATCCAGAACACAAATTAGGGATGCACCGATACCGATACTGGATTGATACTCATTGAAATAGCTGGATCGGGTATCGGTGACAATGGGGCCGATCTATTCAATTCAATTCTATGTTTATATACTATATACATTATATACTGAAATTTTAATTCCGATTTGTTGCTGCATTAAAAAGGTTTATTTTTACACCAAGTATATAAGTATAGTATTTTTTACCAAGGTGCTGCTGTACGATTTATTATTTTAATAATAAATAACAATTTTAATACATTTATATCCGTGTATTAATAGGTCGCATTTTGTTTTACAAAGTTAGGAAAGCAATGTTTAAGTCAAGCCTGATGTTTCTTTACACATAAAAGAATGATCCCAGTCACCTCCACACAGTGAGGCATACAGCTGATTAATTAAACACTGGTATTGGATCGGTTCTCGGTATCAGCTGATACCCAAAGCCCAGCTATCACTATCGGGACTGAAAAAGTCGGATTGGTGCATCCCTAACTCAAATATGTGAAAATCTTAATAGAAAAGGTGAGGGTATGAGATAAAAAAAAGAAAAAAAAGATGAAAAGAAAAAGGGAAGAAAGCAGCCCATTGAGGTGGAAATAAACCAAATTCCACAGAAAAAAAAGTATTTTTTGAACAAAACCCCCAGAATAGCGAGGTATAAACGCGCCGTACTGAGAGGAGTGCACGGTGTTGGATATGGATATAGAGGTGAAAGTGGTGTGATTGTGTGTACCTTCTCTGGGACTTCTCTCCTGCTGTCTGGTGTTGTGATCAGCTGGAACATCACTCCATGTAATGTGCCTCCTGTAACAGGCCTGATCATCCACACTCCTGCCTCGCCGGGTTTCAACCTCCTCCACTCCGCTCTGATCATCGTGCCTCCTCCGCCCCATCTCTCCCCACTTTGTTTATGTATAATTCATTATTTTTGCTAAGCATATAGGCCCTGAATGCATCTCACAGAGCCGAGCACTTCAAATGCCGCCGTCGCCACTTTCCGCCGAGCTCAGCCCGCTCTTAGCTATGTGTTTTTCCTCTGACTTCAAATGGCGCTTTTGAGTCTCAAATTTTGTGTCGATGAAAAAATAAAAAAAAAGGAGGAAGCTAAAAGTGACGGTGTGCGCCGACAACAGCTAGCGACA